>OY986044.1:39304044-39412346 GCA_963920215.1 Nineta flava | reverse complement strand
ATTTCGATTAGCACCAAACAAAATTGGTTTGTGCATAACAAGCCATTTATCTTAAGTATCTAAAGTAACTTTTTATAAAATGCGCCTCATAATTTTTTTCACAGTCTTAATTCCAGATTTATGAACCATAATTCTCGAAACTTTATCGTTCGTTTGTGTGTGATTCGTTCGATTTTGACATCACAAATCAAATAATAAAATTTTGAAAAATGAACGTGGCTTTTGTGGCCATGTGTACATCATTTATTGCACCATAAAATCGTTTAGTTTCAAAACGTTTTCTGTTTTAAATGTTTCAATTCAATTAAAACAACTGCTAGTAGCTAGTAGCGTGGTGGAATTATCACGTCTTAAAAAAAATGTAAAAAATGCTTTTCAAGATACACAACAATTTTCGTACTGTAAATGTTTTGTTGAAATGAAAAACCGCAATATGTTATTTATTTGCATGCTTTGTTCAACTGGAAAATTAATGAAGAAAATGTAATTCTACACAAGTAATAAATATGTTTATAGGAAAAAGTTTTTTACATAGTTTAAACGGTACGGTTTGTCTATTTTTGTACATGAACATAAATGACAGAAATGAGACTGATCTTTTGTTACCTTAGGCAAAATCAAGAAAATAACTGTTTACTGACATTTGAATTATTTTGGAACAATAAACTCATGTCAATGAAAAAATTTTATAAAAAAATTATAAAAAAAGATATTTTTACGATGTTTATATCAAAATATTTCCAAAACTATACGACAAATCACTTAGTTTAAATATTTAACAAAGTGTAGTAGCTGCGAAATTGTCGTCCGTAAATGACTAATTTAGCGAAGGTAAAATCCTTGGTTTCATCGAGGTCCTGGACTTGTTTTGGGGTTTCAGTAAAGAAGCAGAATGCCAACACATACCTTCAGTCCGCATTGATGAGGGGCTTTACCCCGTAGCTCCACCAATCTTATCTTAACAAACTCTATAATAATTTAACTACTTAATTTCAGGTACTTTCAATTTTCATCTTTAGCAGATCTTGTTTAATTTTCAAACAAATATCTTATTTATTCTATCTATCGGCAACTTGATAGAAATTATTGAAATTTAATCATTCAGAAACGGGACGTCAGTTCTGATTGTTGAAACATATTTGTTCATATTTTTGTATGTACTTTGCTCGAACAACCTAAAATTCACTCATTTGATAATTTGTTATCGTATTATGGTGAAAAAATATATCAATTTTGGAAATATTTATTTCGAAACTTGATCAATTTTCACAATCTTACCTTATTGTTATAACGTAACGTTATTTTAGATTGAAAATATCAAAACTTTTCGACTATAAAAAATTACATAAAAATTAATTCCTTCTAAATATTACGATAAACTCAAATGGAAAAAGTTCAATAAGAAAACCGAATTGGGTTTGATAGTTCTAAAGACAATAGTTGGTGAAAATATTTTCTAAATGAATCACTAGAATGAAAACAAAATAAAAATTCGAACGAAAATGAAAAATCAAAATTTAGTTTAAGAAAGTTTATAAGTAATGTTTTTCATTCTTCATGACATTTGTTTAATTAATTGAATACCGCTTTACAAAAAATAAAATAGTGAACCCAACTGCGCCAAGAAGTCAGCCGATACCACAAACAATCTCTTAATACCAATACCACAGAAAAACTCTTGCCTGAGACATGTTCTATTGTGATAGGTATATTCACTTATCAAAGCATCATAGCAGGTAGATGTAGATCTTATTGTAGGTAAATATAAGAGATAGTATAGAGATCAGTGCTTAATTAAAGTCGCACCCAAAGAAACATTTTGTGTTCCAGTGACAATCACTTTCAATCAACAAATTTGTAAATTTCGTCAAACTTAGGATAATTCGTTCAGCAGCATATATAAGATGAATAGAATTCTAACAAATACGCCGCATTATTAAGAGAACTGGTTCATTCGGTTCGCCGTATTTATATTGGTCGCGTAGATAAATGTGTATACATACTTTCAATTTACCCAATTTCTTGATTGTAGAACATAGTCACTCAACCCCCATTATGTTGCATCAACTGAGAACTTGAATTTTAGATTTGTTCAGAATAAAGTGACGTTAGCAACAATTTAGGTTTGCCCCATCGAATATGAGGGAAAAAAAATACTAACATAAAGTTTTCTTAAATGTAGCCAAAGTACCCGTCTAAATTGCTTTTCATTCTTTTAACTATACTTGTTAGGTTCATGGACTTTGAAGTATTTTAATCAAATATAGAAATGATATTTGGCAAATATGAAAAATATAATAATTATTAAAAAATATTGTGTTATGATATTTTTCACATTTTTTATTGCAATAAAAACCTATAAACACAAAACCTTAAAGTTTTTGCTTTTTTTTCGGTGTATTTTTGAACAACATATTATGGCCGTATAACACGCAATTCATAATAATATTTAATTTCATTTTTATTATTATATTAAAAACAATATATACAGATATATATATATATATATATATATATATATATATATATATATATATACTATATATATACTATATATATACTATATATATATATATACTATAGTGAATGTTGTAAACTGTATTATAGTCACATATTTATTATATTTTATTATTAGTGTAAATTTTTTGTTTTTATTTTGTTGTTTACCACACACGTATACACACAAACACATACATTCACACACACACACACACATACGCACGCACACACACACACAAACAAATGTTTGAACACACCAAAATATGGGGTTGTAAATAATATGAACAGTAGGTACTGTACCCGTGTGTGCCATATATAACGAAAGTATCTATAATTATATGAATTAATTTCACAGGATGTTTAGAAAATTCAGATTTCAGTGACGGTCTGAAATATAGGGGGTCTCACATTACGCCCGTTACTTAAAATTCGTTCGTTAATATTACACGCGAGATCTAAAACTGTCCTCATGCATAGGATCTCACCAGAAATATTAACGACCTAATTTAAAGTAAGGCATACAATATGGAAATACCACTTGATTGGATAATACTTAATTACAGTTGAGTCCCGCTAATCCGGACTAGATGGGACCGGATCAGTCCGGATTAAGCAAACTTTGGACGGTATAATTTTATGTTCCAGATTTTGATATAAACTTCGTTTTAAGCTAATTTGGATCTAGCAAAAATGATGTCGTTGGATAAAATACGATACAATTAACGGTTTTCAAGGTGTCAGGCCCATAGTGCTATAATTCAAAACTGTATAAATTGGGAAGCAAACATTTTGAAATGTGTTGGTCGGAGGTTAAAATGAACCTGATTTTCATACTTTTTATATCAAAATTACCCTAGAAAATGATTAATATTAAAATTGAGAACAAAAAATTTCATAACTTTTTTCGCATTTTTTCCAAGGGGTACCCCTTAAAAAAATTGTTAAAATTGGAGGAAAATTGTATGTCCCCGATTTTGATATAAACTTTGTTTTAAGCTAATTTGGACCTAGCGAAAACGATGGCGTTGGTTAAAATACGATACGATTCACGGTTTTCAATGTATCAGACACATACTATATCTTAAATATATAATCAAATATTTGTTTAGAATAATTTATATTTACCAAAAATATTCACTAAAAAAATTCGTTACGCAGGAGCTGCTTCAACTTAGCGAATTTCCTTAGAATACAAAAATTACTCTCTAGTGGTCACAATTTTAGTCTGATCAAAATGAAATGTCGTATATGATTTTAGTATTTGCATGGCCAATTTTATTAATAAATGACATACGTCAACGGGAAATGAGGAGGGGTTATAAAGAAAGAGGAAAACACAAAATATAAAATATCTCTCTTAATATTAGAACAATCGAAAAATGCGTAAGATTTAAAGTTGTAGAAAATTATGTCTGCTACAATTCATCATCTTATCATTTTTACTCTAACTCTAATGTGTACAGAGATATTGAGGAATTTAATTTTCAATCTTAAACCGTCAATATTTCGGTAAATATTAGGGTAACAGAAAAAATGATAAGAAACAAAATTACAGTAAAACTTAGTACCTACAACTTGACTTCTTATAAATTTTTCGATTTTTCGAATATTAAGGGAGATATGTCAAATTTTGTGTTTCCCCCTCCCTCATAACCCCCCTTTCCCCTTGTCCGATTTTACCCATTAACGAACTTGACCTTTTGAATACCAAAAGCGCCTCACATACCAAATTTAATTCCGATAAAATGAAAACTGTGACCGCTAGAGTGATATATATATATGTATAGATATATATATATCTATATACAGACACATATATATATATGTACATATATATATATATATATATATATATATATATATATATATATATATATATGTCCATAGATATATATATACAAATTTTACAGATGGTGATTTTTGACATCTACTAGGTAGGATCGATGGAAATTTGAAGAAATTTTTGCGAAATTTTGACTTCGGTACGGGACCAATAGCTCTATTTCCTTTCAGGAAATTCGCTAAAAAACAGGTTTTTATTAGTAGATAACGCACTAAAAAGTAAAATTCTAAAGATGCGTGATGCTTTCTTTGTAGTATTACGTTGAGAACACTAATATTTTTATTTCAGCATAGAACGTAGCTTTCTATAATAAAGGATATATTTTAGCTTTTTTTAAATATTGATATATGTCAAAATTGACCGACGTTTCCACAATCTCTATTTTGAAGAGTATTCTCGAATTCCGTCATTTGGCACCCCCATATTATTGTTTTTTGCAAAATTTCAACAATATTTGATATTAGGAAGAAAGTTAGTTTTTCAAATTAGCAAGATTAGCTTACATAGACTAGCTTATAAAAGCGCATTAAAAAAAATTCAAATTGTCCTTATTCATAAAAAGCTTTAGTTTCACAAATAAATCATTTTATTCCCTAGTTTTCGCAGTTAAGTGAGTATTGCCTATCCTAGTGCTTAAGTTTAATGCAATTTTATTCGCAAGAAAAGTAACTTATCTGTATCTTTTTCTGGCACACTTTTCATAAACACTCTGTATACGTTTATTTGCAATCTATAATGTAATAATAAAATAAAAAAATTAAATTATTAATAATAGAAAATGCTTGTGTAGGAATTATTTAGGAAATTAAATTTGAAATTAACGATAGCAAAAAACTGTATTATAAAATTACAAATTATTGTACCTTTATAATATTTTACGAACTCCTTTTACACAGGGTATATATGAAAAAAGGAATTTGTATATTTTACTATTATAGATAATCAGTTCATGATAATCTATAATATTATTATTCGTTTAGATTATAATCATATATTTTTATTATTATTAATATTGACGCCAATATATGTTTTATATTAATTTATTTATATGGTTGTATTAAAATTGTTGTTTTACTCAAATGGAATTAATTCTTTTTTAATTTTTTTGCAAAAATTTGTTTCAAGTAAAATTAGATTGTTCATGAAACATTAAGTATTATGCGACAATATGATTTGTAAATGCGGTTTTTTACATTGAAATTATTCAATATAAATTAAATAGGTTATGTGAGTATGTTATTATGAATATATGCAGATCATTAATTGTATATACAGAGTGAAAAGGATATAGCTATCCAAACTTGGCTACGTTATAAGTTAGAATTTAGTGAAACTCTCTAAAAAGACTGGGAGTCCAAATGACGAGCTTTAGACTTTACAGATGGGTAAAAATGACTTGATCATGTAGCAACGGTGTCTTTTTATAACCGATATATATAATATATATAACGTCCCTATATGTCTATGATCCCTACCCCGGAGGAGGGGTGTAAAGGAATATATATATATATATATATATATATATATATACGGACAGACGGTGAATATGCGAAAATGGGCTAATTAGGTCATTTTATGAACACCTATACAAAATATACCAGGGTATATTTACCAGGATATATTAAATTTAGCCCGGACTTTGTAACGGTTGAAAATATTGATATCAGAAAAAAAATGTTGTATAGGTGTTCATAAAATGAACTAATTAGTTCATTTCCGCATATTCACTCGTTCGTCCATATATTCGTCAACACGATAACTCAAAAAGGAAAAGAGATAACGAGTTGAAATTTTGTGTTTGTGTTTGCGTTTTCTAAAACTAAAAAGTAACCTTCAGTTCGTGAATGGCCAAATCGGACTATGCATCCCCCGGACTATACACCAGGGGGGAAATATCCATCTTTGAATCCGTAAGAGGTAGAATCAAAACTCAAGGACAAAAAATATTCCTTTTTGATAAATAAACAACCTTTGTTTGAAACTTTTTTTCATATACTCAAAATATACCGAGTGTTTTCCAGTTTTTTTATTTTCACTTGTTTAATATTTAATCCAAGATAGAACAAAAATTTTGCGAAGTAACTTTTTATATATTATTTTCACAAATAATGTTACGTAATATTTTTACGATCTCAAAGTCTAAAATATCAATTTTAGAAATATTCAATGAGTCCGTGTTTTATAATTCTGTCTTTTTGAAGTGTCGGCATTTCTTCAATTCATGGACCATGAAAGTTCCTTACAGATTCGTCATATTTTAAGTTTAAAAAATGATTCAAGAATATTAAAACCTGATAAAATTTGAGTTCGGACAAATATCCAACAGATATATTTTTATTTTTGAAATGTCATTATATGTGGTAATCATTTGTGGTTGTATTTTTCCAATATTTCAATATATACCCAACGAAATTTGGCATACTATTTTCCTTTCATCCTGTAGAGTTTTATGATTGTTGTGTTAATGAATGAAACTAATTCATGACATTATATTCAATGAAAAACGATGAACGGATTATAAGTTATGACTTTTAAAGTTATTTCAAACTGGTAATCGATAAATTCTGTCAAATCATCGTATCTTCTTTGGATGCAAAAACATTTCATTGATCTGAGAGTGAAAGTATTTATCCAAAAACAATCACTAACAACTAATTGAGTTAATTAACAAGTCGAAATGATAGTAGTGCACAAGTGTAGATAACAATTAACTGAGTTGATTGCTTTAATATCCTGAATATAATGAGTTAATTATCAATGTAAAAACCAAAATAGTTGTTAAAAAGTGTCGTTCCGTAACACCAACTTTAATTTTCTAAACAGTTTTACATATGTTGCTATATAAACTTCAAACTTTCCTTAATAGAATTACACAATAATATGCATAATTCCATGTGAAATAATAAAAGTTTTCGAGGTCATATAAATATAAATGTTTAATCTAAAACAATTCAATACCAATTTTTAATCACCATAATAATTTTAACTACAAATAATATAGTTAAAAAACAATTCTTTATTTATAAAATCTCAAATTTCTTCTTATAATAAAACATTCATAATATGCACATTCCAATGAGAGTAATTTAATATTTTCAGTATATTGACCATTCTTCATGCAATACATACAATAATTATTTATTTACATATTACAATTGTTTCGCACTGATTATTTAAATACATATTTCATTTAAAACATAAAAATATTATATGAATAATAAATTTAACAAAAAACAAAAACTAAATTGTAAATATTACTTGCCAAAAATTTGTGATTTATAATATATTTATAAATCGTAATTTAGTGTTTTTGCAAATATTTATTGTATTTATAATTGCTTGTTTACTTATTTTTTTCTTTCAAATTTCGCAATCTTTCACAGTTTTATTGAATCATAGTCAAATATCTATTTATCAAAATTTATATTCTTGAAGCAGGAGCAGCTGAAATAAAAAACGGTGCCATATAATTAGGGGATGAATCTCTTAGAGAAAATAGTACATAAGTGATTTCAATCACTTGAAATTACATTTCAAATTTTGCCTCAATTCCTAGAAAATTTGTTTGAATTTTATAAATACGTGTTTCGATTACAATGTAGTCATCATCAGCTCTGGGATATGGATTCAGCTTGTTGCTAATTTGGTGCGTGTCTCACCAAATTAGCAATAAGCAGCATATCTCTGAATCCATATCCCAGAGATAGTTACGATTAGTTAATTCATACTGATGATGACTACATTGTAGTCGAAATACGTATTCATAAAATACATGTTCTAGGAATTGGGGCAAAATTTGAAATGTAATTTCAAAAAACCTAGAGTTCTCTTTGATTATTTTAATAATCTTAAATCAATCATTTGCCTTGGAAACCCTGCGAGCCCTGATCCGATAGCGCGGCACAACCTTTTACCACGCGTACATTTTTTCTAGAACCATTACGATCAAAACATATCAATACTTTTTTTCCTAAAATGTTATTTCCAACAACTACTATTCATATCTCGTACAGTTTCTAAGAAAATTGATAAATATATATAGACTAGCTTAAACCCGCGTTTTATTGGTATATATCCGGGTCCCATCATTTCAGTCAAAGAACCACGATGTGATTTCCCATCGCTTCCACTACTTTAAATATTTATTGACACTTGAAAAAATGTATACCTTAACAGAGACTAACAGAGATTTAAGTCTGATCATATGCTTTTAAACAAAAAATCAAAATCGGTTCAGTAGTTTTTGAATGGTACTCGAACAATCAAATAATCAGATATTTACAATTTTATAATAGTGTAGAGAGGATGTACATATATATCAGAAACTATAATTGATATGAAAAAACTATTTATGGTTTAGTTATTTCTTTATTTTATAAAATATACATATTTCTTTCCATCCAAGAATAAGACTCGTTGATAAAATTTGCAATTTGGCAAACAACCCTATAAATACCCATAAAAAGATGTCTTAAATGTTTTTCAAAAAACAAATCATATAATATATTCCGTGTATAATTATAAAATCACCATTTTCGGGTACTTATCTTAATCAAAAATCATATTTTTATTTAAATGATTTTGAATTAAATATAATTAAAAGTAATTTTATGAAAAGAAAATTATATTAATAAATATAAAAGTACTAATTATATAATTAAAAACATTAGCAAACAATGGCCAAAATTAAAATTATTAAAAAAATAAATAACATCAAATTAAACCATTTTGTCAAAACATAAAAGTTATGCAAATATTTAACAAAAATATCATCGTATATTTAAAAAAAAATATATAATTTTCATAATTATTTTAATACTCATTATGTCAATAAATATACATTACCTGTGTCTGTCAACTAAACTGTCTGTAGTCCAGAATGAATTGGCACCTATGTACCGACAATTAATTGGATAAAATGGCTGTTTTTTTTAATTTAAATAAATTGGTGTTTTTATTATGTTGAAAATATTGTACGAATTTTCATATACTTGATCACACACTTGATTGAACGTCTGTAATAATTTGAATGTGTGAGAATTTTATGTATTCCCATATGCTATTTATATGGCTAGACCAATTTTGACACATGATATAGGTTAGATTCGTATTGAACTCACAGAACATTCAATAAAATGCCAATACGCTACTTCCATCTTCTTAACTACTCTATCTAGTAATTGTAATTTCGTTGAACCCATACATAATAGTTTGAGCAAAATATGCTCCTTGAATTAGATGTTTAATTGGGTTTGATACATTTTCTTTTTGGGTCAAAATTACCATGTGTTAGTAAAATAATGGTTATTAATTGATCAAAATTAACTTTATTACCCAGTTTGAATGTTCTTTTTTCCTAAGACATCCGAATCTGACAAAAGACATATGAGTTCCCATTTGGAAAACGCTTGGTCAGGGTGAAAATCAAGATCACCATCAAGATATCCTCCTCCTTCGAGCAAAACTACTTTTATTAGGGTCATTTTTTCCAAGAATACTGCTTTGAAGACATATTTAAGTTTATTGTTTAAAACACCAATGGCTTCATTTCTTTGTAGAGGAAATTCGCTATAGGTTTAGTTCTGAATTATTGGTATCCCGAAGTTTTGACCGTTTAGAATGCGAGATAATTAATATCAAAGTTATCAATCTCTCTCACTCTAGCTCGTCAGAAGCATGTCCGCCAAATTATTATCTGTTGTATTAGAAAAAATACTCGGCAGAATTTTAAAAAAATTAGGAGAGTAAAGATAAATATTTATTATATAAATAAAAAAATAAAAAATCGTGGGTTACCGTTGTGTTTTCGAAGTTTAAAATTAGTTTTTTTCTTCAAAAAAACATTATTTTGTATATGTGAATAGTGTATTTGTCTATGTGTTGAATATGTGTGTTTATGTATTTGTGCTATAATAAAATCATACTGGTTTTTTGTCCTGATTATATAACACAGTGCTGGACAGTCCTTAATATTGAACTGAATATATACAGAGAGTTTGAGCAACTAACTGAGTTATTTTCCCTTGTTTAAACATCTATTTGGTTTATTTGGATTTAAAAATAAAATCTGACTAGATTTTGATATGCTAGAACCGTCTTTTACTGGATTATGTCTTTGCTAAACTGTCTAGATATTAATAATAATAATGGGAGGTAGATGTGTTCATGGCTTAAGAGTATAAACAAACCGTACCTAAATTTTAACAAATTACCTAACTAAGTAGTCAGTTATTATGATTACGTTTTTAAAAGAATGTCTCTCCATCTCTGTTGCTGTTACTGTGTATAAGATTATCTATATTCTATAGTGAGTCTGGTTGCTGATGTTGTCTATTTACTTTTGATGAATAATAAACAGATATTTAAGAAGATATATACAAAGATAAAGAAGTACCTTTAATGACATTTTTATTATCATATAATAAATGTCTTCTACGTATATTATAATATTTACTGTCATTTTGTTCATTTATAGTCAATAATAATTGCATTTAAATAACTTGACATGTAAACTGTACACTGTGTTTAAAAAGTCTGCTCATGTTAGTAAAATATATTTTAGTGTAGGATTTTGAGGAATATGTTGTTAATATTTGGCCCTTTTCACAAAACTAGCATATCACATGGCACGCTATGTGTCTATGTGTGACACGCAGGTTTATAAGCCTCTGTATCTCAGGAAGCAAAAAAGCTATGAAGCTCAAATGCTGGGTATTTCATATTTTGCTTGATACGTTTTTTTATATTACGTATAAGAAAGTCTAATAACTTGCCAAGTAAAATTTGAAATACCTCGCACCTGAGAAACTTACACAATAAATGTATACCAATAATTTGCATACTTTTGGTAAATAACTTTATCTTTGCATTAAATTCATAACAAACATTTTCTTAATTTGTTAAATAACTTAGGCCGCCCCAACACAGTCCAAACAAATGCCTTTTAAGATAGATTCCCAACTAGGAAAGATTTGATCTCGCGGTATTTTTCCCAGCTATCTTAAAACACTTGTCTTTCATATAGCTTGCTGTATCTTTCCGTTTCCTGTCCATAGACCTATTCATCCATTTGCTTAGGGCAGAGATAGTGTCGACACGGCCTAATATGTCACTAGTGACTACACGTAAGTTCCCGTCTTTGTAGCGAAAAATGAGTCAAAATTATTCTATAGGACCCTAAATTGTTTATGGTTTATTATTGTATTCTTTATCTCAAAGACAAAACCAGAGAGAAAAGCCTAATTGCATAATTCGTATGATCCCACCGTTGGGTTTCTTTTTCACCGACGAAAAGGAGGAGTACTCAATTCAACCAGTATATTTTTTTTATATATGATCACGCATAACTTTTTACAGAGTAGTCCGACTTTGAAATTTTTTTTTTTTTTGTTGGATAGTGAATGATTCAAAGTTGGTCCCATAGAAGTTTGAAGAAAAAAATTTCAAATTTTACCCACAGAAAAAAATTAATAAGACTTCCCGGCGCGTCCACTAAAGAACACATATCATAATCGCTGTATATTGTCTGTGTGGAAACACTTTGAAACACTATCAATAATTCCTTTTTTATTGGATTGGATATACTTCAAAGTTCGTGCTTAAGGGTAGAAAAATAGGGAAACATGGATTTTTCACCCACTGAATTGTCATCTGTGAACCGATTCTATTGAAACTTACTTATGTAGTTCTAATGAAACTATAACATGTACAAAAAAAAGAAAGGCACTGAAATGTGAAAAAAAAAACTCTTTAACAAAAAATAGAACCGACGAAAGAAGAAATTAACTGAAAAGCAATAATAATTTTTAACCTTAATAATTTTGAGTCGGCGCCAAAAATCTCCATCAAAATTGACGAAGAGTGAATCTGATGTTCGGTTAAAAGTAAATATTACATTTTATAATATTTTGTTTGTTTGGCGCCGACTCAAAATTATATAGGTATTTACATTAGTGTAAGACTTAGATTAAAAAGGTTCTTTTTTATTTTTTGCTTTTCAGTTACTTTTTTCATTTGTCGGTTCTATTTTTTGTTAAAACGTTTTTTTTTTTTGTACAATAACCATATACTTGAGGGAAAAGTGAACTGTTATAAAGCACAAGCAATTAAGGGTCTCAAAGTAAAATTTTTCTTCATCCTTCTCTTCAAAGATGGGAATTTACGGATAATCTCTAATCATGCAAAGTTTAGCTTTAAATTTTGCACATTTATGTACTGTTTTCCATAATTGTACAACGAACAACGTTTATTTAAAGACTACCTAAAACAATTAATAATAAAATTAACAGAATGTGATATTGAACAATAAATAAATTTCAAAATTATTGTACAAAGACAAAATGACATAAGTAAGCAAAATGTGATAAAATATTATGCAAATTTTCGAATATATAAAAGTGAAAGTTTATACATACATATACATACGTGCAATACATACATGTAAATTGACATATTAATAAATCACTAATAATATTTAAAAAAAAAAACGTTCTTTTTTATCAGCAATAAATTTTTTACTATATATTTTTTTGATTATTACCGTTTTCCCAATAAGGAAATACTATAAAGAAAGTTGAATTACAAAAGGTCATATTTATATCATTATTTTAAGATATTTACGCTTTTTAAAAGACAGATAATACTTCAGATTATAAACATTTTTTCTTCAAGAACCTGTTTCAACATATAAGTAAGATTTTCGTTTTGGAAGTCCTAGATATTTATATAACTTCAGACGTATGAAGGAGTGTTCTTGTAAAGCATAAAATTCCCTACACAAAACTCTTGGTACACTTCTCGTTTCGTCAATTAGTTTGCCTGGTCAAAGTACAAGCTTTAGTCGTTATTTTTTCGAAACTTTTATGCATTTCGAGTTGTTTATTACAAAACGGCCTACAGGGCGCTATTTTCAAGGGTTCCGTACCGTAACATGAAAAACGAAACCTTTATATGATCTCGTGTCAGTATGTCACAGAGGCTTCTCTCGAAATCTATATAACTTTTAAATTTTTAACTTTGGCGTAATTTTTTATCGTGATGCTTGTGCCAAGCTTGGTCTCTAAAACAACCGATGGCTTCACACATTTCTTACCAACTACCTGTATTTACATATTAGTCCTTGACTATTTGTTCCCATTTGAGTACATTTCATTTGAAATTCTTAAATACTAAGAGATAACCAATGTATAGTCTTTATCGTAGGCCGTTGTTAAAAACTGGAAAACATCTAGAGGTTTCCTCAATATGATAAAATTTTCAAGGTAAATAAACTAAAAGATTTATGGAACGTATTCCTCCAACCAAATGTACCTAGCAGACATAAACAGCAAATTACCATATAATATCGGTTTAACTTTGTTATTGAACTAATACTAAAGCCGCTATTGAATATATCGCTTTTTTATGTAAATAAGTTTTATTAAACGTTATGAAAAATTACTAAAAGCACAACCATCCCACGTCTAATAGAAGAAGACAGTGCAAAAATCGACCATATAGGTAAAATGTTTGACGTTCAAATGATAAAGCATCGTATATATATATATATATATATATATATATATATAAACTCGTAAAGCATTGTAATATATCACATGGAACAATGATCTTTAATAAACAAGGTGACAACATTATTGAATTTTTTTTCTGCGTCAAAAGCTAACAAACTACAGGGAGAAACTTTTTTCGAAGCAATTAGAGAAAATTTTTTAGAGAAATATTTCTTTTCAGCATGCTGTAACTAACAAAGTATATATACGTAGCCGAGAGGTAAAAAGTCGTAACTCACACTTTTGCAAATTTTGAGTTAATATAACCTTGAAACTACACCGGTTTTCCACTAGTACTTTAGTTTAATATTGTGTTAAAAAATCGTAAGTCACGTATTATTAGTTTTGAATAGCAACCACACTTGTTTTGCTTGTGACTGAAAATTTACCTCCATGGACCTACGATTGTTTACCTCTCGGTTTCTGATATATAACTGTACAGGTAAACAAAATTAAACACAATACCGAACCACGCATTTCCCCACCAAAGGGGAAAATAGCCGTCTTTAAAATCGTCAAAGCTAAAAATTTAAGTCCAAACGTCTGTAGTTACCCTTACCGGATAATTAAGCAATTAACCGTCTGAGTGATCGATCATTTAAATGCACTTGGAGCTGGGAGGTTGCTGGTTCGATCCCAGCAGCGACAGTTGGTCAGTTAAATTCATTTAAAAAAAATAGAACCGTTAATTGACTAAACTGTCGGCGTATGGACAAGAACGAAAGTAACCAGCTATGCTTGTGAAGGTTTTCTGCAGTTTCCTTCACGAACTCCAGATGGATATCGCATAACCTACCAATCCCTAGTCTGCATACAAATTCCTTGTCCTTCGGTAAAAGAGGCCTAGAAAGGTATACTTGCCAGGCTCCTACCTCCCCTATTCTACTACTATTTAGTAATTAACGCAGTTAGTTGTTTTTTGTTTGATGAATTTCTCCCGACCCTGTGTGACATATAGGTGCATACAATCTAATGCTGGGGCAATAATATGGTCATAGTATTTTGTGCCAAAAAAACTTCTCCCAGTACCAATACAAGGGATATTATTTATTTGTTGGTTGATTTTGTGTTTTAGCAACAAAAAAGACACAACACACAAATACATAAAACATATTTAACTTACACACATACACACACAAAGTTAAATAAAGTTTACTCTAAAAGATGATACCAAAAACTTACACTAATATATAAGAATAAAAAAAAAGAAAAAGAAATACCGAACCTCCCTCGTTGGCCCGTTCCCCAGCCATCTGTAGCCAGCCTAACATACATACATACATACATACATACATACATATAACAACATATTGTCAAGTTTCCGATCACGTTTACGTCGAAATGAAAATTAAGAGTCATTATTCTTTTTAGATGTTAGGTACTGTTCTCCTCTGTATGTGTACACTGAACTGATGTTCTGTCTAAACCTTTTATGTGAGGCTATAAGGCGATATTCAATATGTACAGTATGATTTTAAAGTCTTTATATACTTGTATATCCCAAGTTGTAGCAGTTGCAAATATTGATCGTTGAAAAATATTTTGATATACGTGCTGTTAGATAGATAAATAGATTGTAGAGGTTGTCCTGGACGAACGACACTTCGACCATAAGGTCCATTGTGATGCCTAAGGATGTGAGGATGTGAGTGGAAGGCATTTTTGTGTATAGACTAGGAATTGGTAGGAAACTGTAGAAAGCCTTCTCAAGCATAGCCGGTTACTTCGTTCTTGTCCATACGCCGACAGTTTAGTCAATTAATCGCCCCTTTTTCTTCTTAATAATTGACAAACTGCCGATGTCGGGATTCAAACCCATAACCTCCCAGTTTCCAAGTAAGCATACTGCGCCGACATAACGCCTTAGACCGCTCGGCCACTTGGACTGGTACACGTGTTGTTACTCCATTTTTAAAAGTTCGTTTGTCAATCTTATTAGTCATCAACACGATAACTCAAAAACGAAGGGTTAACAAGTATCTCAAAAACTATTCTACGAATTTGATATTTTGAAAGAGTACATAGAATGTTATTTAAACATCAGCAGCCCGTGAAATTTCAGAACAATACAAACTTTATGGCAACTTTCACGTATACAAAAATAGTTTTCATAAGCTTAGCAACTATTAGGAAAACCTTTTGAAAATGTATTTCGACTACAAATTAGTCATCATCAGTATGAATTAGCTAATGGTAACTATCTCCAGGGTATGGAGTCAAAGATATGTTACTCATAGCTAATTTGGTGCGTGTCTCACCAATTTTATAAATTATTATAAATTTATAAATTTTATAAATATCAATTTTTATAAACGGTTGAAATATCAAATGTAGCTATTGAGGATTTATCAAAGAAACGATTTCGGAGAAATCCCTGCAAATTTTCATCATTAAAATTTATAGTCACGAGAAGTTCAGGCCCATATTTTATTGAGATCGGAATGAAATTTTGTAAACTACATTTTTTTGAAATTCTACGTTCGTTAGTGGGCAAACTCGGTCAAGAGAAATGGGACTTTTGAGTGAGGGGAAAGTTTGGAATGTCTCACTTAATATTGTTAAAATGAAAAAATTATTGGAATCATAAGAGGGTAATGTAGAAAATAGTAAGGAATTAATTTAACCTCAATTTTTTTTTAAACATGAATATACAAAATTTATCGATTTTAATACAATAATAACGAATATTATATTGTTGCCCAGGATGTTGAAACTTAATTCCATATATGTTATTATGTTTGTGTACTCATTCAAACAAATATGAAAGATTTAAATGTGTGGATCCTTCCCTTGAAGAAGGATCGTCAAAATAAGTTGGAAAGATTTTGTTACAAATAATAAAGTCTGAAAAAAGGCGGGAACACGTAAATGTTTGATTAAATGATTCCGCAAGATCCAGCTAGAATTATTGATCACATCATCAGAAGTTGACAACAGAACAGAACAAATGGAATACCACCAAACACTTACAGGAATGATGATTGGAAAAAGAGGAGGAGGTTCGAAAAAGAATAAACATCTTAAGCAGCATTCTACCAATAGCAAAACGGATAGCCACCACATATTTTATTCATAAAGCCCAGGATAAAACATCCTGGATAAATCATCCTGGTTTTCAAAGTCTGGAATAAGAATTTCTCTGACAATTCACTTAATCTGCATAGATCCTGCATGTCGAATATTTTTCATCAATTCTTAACAAACTTAAAAATCATTATCACACTATAAAAAAATAACGATTATTATTATTATTATTACTACCGTTGTATACAGCCCTGAACTCCGTTTTGTATTTTATAAGCTGATGAGGGAACTTCCTCGAAAAAAACCATTTTCAAAAAGATGAAGAAAAAGACAAAGTCTAATACGAACAGTGATATCATAACAAAGATGCCGATATATTGAATATAAATATATCAGAACAAGATACAGATATATATCTAGCTCACTGTATACGTAGAGAACAGAGCTAAAGCTCAAACTATTAGATAGATGGCAGAGTAACATCATTGTCGGTCGCCATTCAGCAGTTCAGAGGGATGGATCGGCATCCAACCACGTGTTAGGTGACATTGAATGAGTATGTTTAGCATTCCAATGAATTGTCGATGTCGTCTTTTACCATTGATATAGTTAGAAAAACTTTATTCTTTAGAAAAAACAAAAACAAAAAGTGAGAGAAAACTTTTCATATTTTCTTTTTATTAAATAATAATAATTTTTTGTTACTTAAATTTTTCTTTTTTTTTTTTGCTAAAGTAAATTGGAATATTGGAAAATATTTATAATTCAGAGCTATTTACATATTTATACAAAGAATTTTAAATAAATTTTCAAGAAAAAATTTAAAATTAATGATATTTTCACACCAAAAGTATAAATACTACAAAACATTCGTTTTCCAATTAGAACAGCAGTAATCAAACTTTTTGAGAAACGTGTCGGATTACATATGCTGGCCGGACGAAAAATATTCTTATTGAAATCCTACTTATATATTATACAACTAGTTATTTCACTCACGGGATAATGAATTAAAAAATTCGTTACGCAGGAGCTGCGAATTTCCTTAGAATACATAAATCACTCTCTAGCGGTGACAATTTTAGTCTGATCAAAATGAAATGTCCTATATGGTTTTAGTATTTGCAAGTCCAATTTTATTAATAAATGACAAACGTCGAGGGGAATGGGGGAGGGGTATAACGAAAGAAGAAAACATACACAAAAATATCTCTCTTAATATTAGAACAATCGAAAAATGCGTAAAAAATAAAGTTGTAGAAAATCAAATCTGCTCAACCTTATCATTTTTGCTCACACTCTAATGTGTACAGAGATATTAAGAAATTTAATTTTCAATCTTAAACTGTCAATATTTCTGTAAATATTAGTGTAACAGAAACATTATAAGAAACAAAATTACAGTAAAACTTAGTACCTACAACTTTACTTCTTGTAAATTTTTCGATTTTTCGAATACTACGGGAGATATGTCAAATTTTGTGTTTCAAATTTCAAATTTTGTGAGTAGACCAGGAATTGGTAGGATATGCGGCTGCAGCCGGCTATGATAGGAACTATGCCGAAAATAATCTGCAGTTTGTGAAGGAAACTGCAGAAAACCTTCTAAAGCATAGCCGGTTACTTCGTTCTTGTCCATACGCCGACAGTTTCGTTAATTAACCGCCCCTTTTTTTTCTTAATAATTGACAAACTGCCGATGTCGGGAATCGAACCCATAACCTCCCAGTTTACTAAGTACTGCATACTGCACAGACATAACGCCTTAGACCTCTCGGCTACTTGGACTGGTATCTAGATATTAAGTTCAAGATCTATCCGTTAGTACACTACAAGACCTTTAGTACCTAATTAAATCACATTGTGTTGAGTGACTAGTTATCGTTAGTATTTCACAAACCGTCATGACATTCAACGAGGCGAACATTGGATAATTCCACCATGCCTATATGATATATTCATCCGTCTCTTTACGTATAAACCTTACTTTATAAATTTTTTGATTTTTCAAATATTAAGGGAGATATGTTAAATTTTGTGTTTTCCCCTCCCTTTAAACCCCTCTTTCCCCTTGTCCGATTTTACCTATTAACGAACTTGACCTTGTGAATACCAAAAGCACCTCAAATACAAAACTTCATTCCGATAAAATGAAAACTGTGACCGCTAGAGTGATTACAGACACACATATATATATATATATATATATATCCATTGATATATATCTATAAATTTTACAGATGGTGATTTCTGTAAAATATCTACTAGATAGGATCGATGGACATTTGAAGAAATTTTTGCGAAATTTTGACTTCGGTACGGGACCAATAGCTAGCTCTATTTCCTTTCAGGAAATTCGCTAAAAAGAATACCACTTTAGCAATCGATAGTGCATACTCTTTAATTTAGAATAACAAATCTCTCATTTCAAAAAATAGCAAATTAATATCATATGAAAATATATAAAAAAATTAAAAATAATAAAATCAATTTAATAAATCAGATTAAATAAATATTGCCTATTTTTCACCAATTTTCTCATCCTTTTCACATATATCATTTTTCGTGTGTTCATTAATAATAAAAAAATATATAGATGAATGTTTAAACATATAATAATCATAACTCAAATATTGAACAAAAATTTTTTTTATATAATTTTTACCTTTAGGTAGAACGGCATAGTGGATAGATAGATGTATCTAAATTAAAATAAAATAAAACAGATAACGTGCTACACTGTATTACAAATCTGTCTGTACAGAATGTAACAAGAATTGTAGGACAAGTGAAATTATTCCATAAGACAAGTTAGGGATAATCAACGGAGTTAATAGTCTAATACCTTGCATAAACTCAGTTTTTTTATCACTTTGCAGATTCTCCACATGCACGGATATATGAAAATATGACCAAGGTACTATGTATACAGGGTATCCCGTCTGTCACAGACACAACTGAAGGTATAGGTAGCAAATTGAATTCTGATACGAAAAGTCCTTTACCATTATTTAATCAGATGCATAGGTAATTAGTTATTAATTAAAATAAGTAACCAATCAGAGGTGAGACTGAGTTAGGACAAGCACACGCACGTGCATTCTCCACTAACATACTTACAAACACTCATTCACACATTTTTGGGCGCCTCTGATTATTTACTTATTTTAATTAATAACTAATTACCTATTGATTAAAAAATGGAAAAGAACCTTTCGTCTCAGAATTCAATTTTCTATCCATACCTTCAGTTGTATCCGTGACTTGCGGGCCATCCTGTGTACATAAATATGTATGCATTGTAAAACATATTATGAAACTATTAGTAATCAGTATAAAAAAACAGAAAAAAATTACTTTATGTATCGTAAATTTAATTTTAACTTTCGTCATTATAGCAGATGATGATCCAATTATAATTTTAAATAGTAAATGCATGCGAACACCATGCAGTCACAGTTAAGGTAGTTCCAGCAAGAAAACACTTTTAGACAGAATTTGCTCATTTTTTTCACAGGCTAAAAATATTGTTTTCTAATAAATCACGTAGTCTCAGGATTTTTGACCGTTTAGAACGCGAGATAATTAATAACAAAGTAATCATTCTCTCTCATTTGAAGCATGTAAAACTCCATATCCGCCAAGTATTATTTGTTGAATACTCAACAGAATTTTAAGATAAATATTTCTTAAACAAATTTTTTTTTAAATCGCGTTTTATCGTTTTGTTTTCGAAATATAATAATTTAAAATTATTTTTCTTTCAAAATGACATTAATTTTTATATAAATATATGTATGTGTTGTGTCTGATTATACAAGACAATGTTGGAACTACCTTAAAATTATTGTTTTCTTAAGACAATTATCGATGATAATCATTGTTTTGCGATACGGTTCACATTTCAGATATGCTTCATTACTTTTGTAACATCTTGTATATTGTGTATTTAGTAATAGTATCCAAATGTAAAATGAATAATAATATGTTTAAAAAAAATATAGGGATATTGAAAAATGGTTCACCAATTGGTATGAAAAACGTATCGAAACAATTCAACCGGTAAAATATACAAATATTGACATTAAAATTGCACCAAATAGGTTGTAAGTATATATATATATATATATTATACTACTATCGTACTATATATATACCAGGTATATACGTATATATGTATATACATACATGATTTCTATAACATATATATTAGTATTATACGTATAAAAAGGTTCTCTATCCAATACATATTGCATACTGTATTACAATATACAGGTTGATCTATTCATATGATAAAAATGGCCAATTAATTTTTTATGTCTTTTCATTCGATATTGTGATCAGATATTCACAAATATCAAGAAGCCATAAGAAAAATATTGAAAAAGAATTAACAGTAATAGAACTTATTAAAATAATAAAGAAGTTGATATGAAAAAGTTTATAGAACTCAGAAAAGTCATTGATTTCAAGATAAATCCCCGGCAATAATGCCAAAATATTAACTTTGAAATCCTCAAACGCAACACGTACATTGAATGAAATAAAAAAGCTTTAAGTTTCTACATCTAACATTGTATCAGCTCGTCAAATTTTGTATTTTGACATTATCTCGAACTATAATATGAAAAATTAATTGTTCTTTGCTTTCATTTTAATTAATGCTTCAACCCCATCCAGCTACATCAAATAAGTTCTTTTATAAATATTTTTACGAATGGATTTTGTCTTGAACAAAAAATTGTAGTTTGTAAAAGTTGTTTCGCATGGCTCCAAACGCGTTAGAGTTCATGGTTCAAAAAATAACAAAAAAATACTTTTTTAAATATTTTGTGTATATGACCTCCTAATAAGCCTCAACATAGGAAAATATACCATCGTCTTCCAAATAGAAGACTATACCATAATGGCTTGCGTCCGGTGTAGAACCTACGTAGGGCTTACATAAACCACAACCTTTACATTATCTTGGAGAGTTAAGCTGCTCTTAATGCCTTTCATATCACAAAAATCAATTCAAGGACAACCAGAGATTGCCCAGAGTAACTACTGATCACCAATGTTCTTCCCAATCAGATAACGTGATGCTATATAGATGCAAATAATTTAGCACTATCTTGATGATAATGTATTAACACTTATATTTGACTATTTAAAAAACGGAATTAAATTTGAAATATATAAAAGTTTAATTTTCTCCCTACCTATCTTACAAAAATTTCGAATCAAATCTATATACATCATACTATACAATGTATAAAATTTGTGATTCGATCTGTTAAAACATTGCATTCGGCAGTGAATATATTATTCTCATCTATTATAATTCTCATATATTACGATCCAAAAAATATAATACCTACCTACCTACCTACCTCGAATGGTCTGTCTATAGTTCTATACTAATACTAGTAAATGTTGTTTTGTTATTTTTGCATCATGTATCTACACATCGATCATATACAAAAATATTTATTACCAAGGCTAGTGTTGCATAAACTGTATGTATGTAGTATAATAATACTAGAGATATATGTATACTGGCTGCATACATACTACTATTCTCTATAATATAAAGATATATTATTTATGTATACAACATGTATGTAGTATGTTTACTATTAGAGGTATATTTTACTTATATTGGTACTACATATCTGATACGCTAATAGGAAATGTCGATCTATATAACTATAATCAAGTATCAACTTACGTTACGACATGTAATAATTTTATATGTTTGTAATATACACTATGTTTAATTTACATCTTCGTGTCATAGATCCCACGAGTATGAGAGAGTACATATGTACATATATATTAAGCAATGTGTACGTGAAGGAGGTCTTATAGGTTTGATAAACAAGCATATTTTTCAAAATAGTGAATAATATTCATAACGATTATGAGAGAGTATATATGTATACATTAAGCAATGTGTATGAGAAGGAGGTCTTATAGGTTTGATAAAGCATATTTTTCATAACTGTTCGAGTAGTCACCAACTCCTCAAACCTATAAGACTTCCTTCTCATACACATTGCTTAATGTATACAAATGTACTCTCTCATACTCGTTATGAATATTATTCACTATTTTGAAAAATATGCTTGTATATCAAACCTATAAGACCTCATTCTCATACACATTGCTTAATGTATATGTACATATGTACTCTCTCATACTCGTGGGATCTATGATACGAAGATGTAAACTAAACAGACGGTATATGTATACCTCTTATTACTAATAGTTACAATATCTTAATTAAAACATCATTTATACGATCATATATCTAGAGCCCGTGAGCGCGACAGGCCCACTTTGAGGGGTTTTTGGTCTCCGTGCTTACACTGCTATTACTACAAGAAATAACTTCTGAACGAGAAGAGCTACAGTGGTGATTTTTCGAATATATACTATATAAATATATAAAATTTTATGGAAATACTAATTGATTTCCAAAATCATTGAAGAGGTTTCATCGAAATTTTGGTAGGTAACTATATATGGGTACATAGTTGAATAATTTACATAATTGAATTTTAAACTTGAAATTGTATGTACTATCGACCTAAAAACCAGTCGATATTCATTTTCAAAACTTTACATATGATTTGTGCCTAATCAATTTCGTTTTTTCAAGACAAAGTTTCGCACAGAAGTTATTACTACTTTTAAAACGAACAACTTTTATTCGACATAATTTTTTCATAAGATTAATGGAAAATTTGTAAAAGAAATATCACTTTTGAAACCGATTGTACATTTAAAGACTTTTATTATACTTGATATCATAAGACAGCGACTTTCTTCAGAAATGGTTGCCGTTAAAGATCGATACCATGCTACTGGGGCGGAAATCCTAGGATCCAGATGGTTTTCAATTTTTGCAGAAGTTTTACTATATCATATAATGAAAAAGTCAATAGTGCATTATTAGGCATAGCTTTGAAATGATAGATCGAATATTCTTTCTTCTCAAAGACTCACGAAAATGTGTTTTTCAAATAAATGTGTTTAAAGTTGCAAGTTGCAATTTTTGTGACTAAATAACCTATAGATATATCTCTCAGTTGTGTGGAATTAATAGGATCGATTCTGGCTAAATTTATTTGGTAATTGTAAAAGGTTTAATTTCTATACAAAAATGTTTTAATAATAATCACCCAAGTATGAATTGTTGTTTCATTTATTAATTATTTATAAGCTTAAATTAGCCAGCTGTTGAATTTTTCGTATTTGCCAGTGCTACCTTCATAATATCAAATTTTTGTTATAATTGCATACGCTTGAAGTTCACCATGATTATTGGTGATTGCAAATCTTTTATAAAATAAAAACAGTTAATTATAACAAAAATATGAATGTTGATCGTATAAAACAATCATAATTTATGATATCGTTAGCATTGGTGATGGTTTTAGCCCACGAATGGTCTACTATTTAATACTAAAATACAATGTTTTATGATATATATATATATATATATATATATATATAATATAGATAGATACATATAACTGTTAATGTAAGTGGATTTTGTCGATTATTCATGACCGACTAGAATCTTCTTCGTTGATATTCCAATCGGATCAGCAGCCTGCAATGGTTCCGATCATTATTTCAATCGAACTAATACACTTTACATAGATTGTATGTACGGCTTTATATTATACATACATACATACATACATACATATATAAAACGTAGGTACTACACTACATTTCTATATGCAATGTATTATATACGAACTATTATCCAATAATTCCAAAATCAGTCGTATCTATATGAATACTATAGTTGTACCATTCAAATCATAAAAAAATGTGCAGAAAGGTTTAGAAATAGAAAACAGAGTAACAGAATGTTTTTAATTTTTAAGCTCAGAACCCATACAATTCAGTATGGGCTCGGACGTAGACATTGATAGTAGTCTTATATATACGTTTTTATATTTTCGATATCCCAATTAATATTTCTAAGTTGTAAATAGATCACATTCTAAAAATAAAATCGATGTACTAATTCGGGTTTCATCGGCGAGGGAAAATACTTTACTGAAGCGAAAGACTTCGCGTAGCTTATTTTCAAAGAGTTTCATCTCATTATGATATTTTTTAGTCATTCAGATATCGTTTGTTATATTGTTTATCATAGACCATAATAATCTAAATAAAGTTTCAGTGTGATTTTTATGATTGCATGTGTATTATATGTTGTAAACACATATCCCTATAGGTATGGGCACACGTAAACCAAATAGACTTCTAGTGAACACACTGCTATAATCAAACAATACAATTTATTAATATTACGATTATATATATATATATATATATATATATATATATATATATATATATATATATATATATATATATATATATATATATATATAATGAAATTATTTTCGATGTAATATAAATTTAATTATATTTTTAATTAGCTTTGTGTGTACGTGAGTTCACTTTATGATAAAACCATTGAAATATGATTCAATATTATTAATATTATAATTTATAAAAATAAAATTAACAACACAACAATAGTGATCAACAATATTCTACCAATGACTAATAAATATAAAAAAGAATACTCACCCACATGAGATCCAATTCATTATTGAACACTATATTCTATTGTTTTATGTTATTAATAACACTATGTAAACAATTCAATAATTAATTATGTTTTTCAACTGGATTCCAAGTCTGTAATAATGATATCTCGCCGCCAGCTTAGTTGAGGTTTATAAATCTATAGCCGAGAGGTAAATTGTCGCAACTCACAGTTTTGCTAATATAAGTTAAAACCTTGAAACTACACTATTTTAGTTTGTTATTGTGTCTCCATAACGGATCCATTATTTGCAGACTGTGCGGCGAGGAGGAAGAAACATCCAGCCACATTATCTTTAAGTGCACATCTCTAGGTTACAGCAGATACAAGATATTCCGTGCATCGCACCCCGAATATATGAACCTTCAGGAAGACCTAATCTGCAAGCTTCTGGCTATGGCCAAAATATGGGAGCAGCGAATCTCGTCCGACTGGAGTTGAAGGGGGAGCACAATGGGCCATAAGGTCGAAGTGCAGTACTTTTTATACCCCAATATATATATATATCTATCTCTCTTGTTATTGTGTTAAAAAATCATAGGTCACGTATTGTTTTCAGCGCCTACTTGGAAACTGGGAGGTTATGGGATCGAGTCCCGACATCGGCAGTTTGTCAATTAATGTCATTGAAGTAACCGGCTTTGCTTGAGACGGTTTTCTGCAGTTTGCTTCAAAAACTCCAGATTAATATCGGCATAGTTCCTATCATAGTCGGCTGCAGCCGCATATCCTACCTCTTCCTAGTCTATACACAAAAATTTCTTCCACTCCACTCACATCCTCACATCCTTAGGCATCACAATGGAGCTTATGGTCGAAGTGTAGAATCTTTCTTCTCTACAATCTTTCTATGTACATACGATGGTTTACTTCTCGACTACGGAAATATTATAAAAAGCGTTTGATTCATTCATCAAAATGAAAAGCGTTTGATTTATTAAAAAAATATACTAAATCCGCGACTTAAAATTTAATTTTCCACTCGGAACGGAGTACCACTTGAGTACAAAAATATTTTTGGTTTTAAACTTATCATTCTTATACTGACATGTAAAACCATTGAACGATGAAATCTTTAATTTAGAACGACTGGGTATATTTTGCGATCCTGTGGAAGTTTGAGTTAACCGTTGTATAATACATCATTTTTATATATTTTCTGAAGAAAGTGAATATAATAAGTGATCATTATTATTTTTTCGAAGAAGGAACTGTGTTTCCCAGACTATAGTAAAAAATACAAAAATTATTGTGTTTCATTTAAAAATTTCTCTGATAACTTTCTTTATTCTGATATTGAAATAAATTATATAATCAATTAAATTGAAGTTTTTTTGAGAATAAAATTTATCTCGAAAAATTATATTTTGGAACTAAAACGATATTAATCCTGCCGCTTTCAAAATAAAATGTGATTAAAGAATCCCACGAATTTGATATGACAATAAGAACAACATTTTATAATGTCAGAAGGTTTGAAAAATATACAGTGAAAGTTTTCGAATGACAGTTTATTATCTCTGCACACAGATAAAATTTATATATATGTATGTATGTTATCATACAAATAATAAACTCCAACTATATAACTTGGTTGGATTCGTAATAATAAAACACGACCAAGTCCAGTCAGTGTACAAGGACAAGGAGTATAGATATCGAATAAATTGTTGTAGAGTAATATCTGCAACGACAAATAAGTACGAAAAACCAGTTTATCATTCATACACACATACATACACGGAGAATTCTTTCTCTGAGCATTTAACATGACGTAATCATATTTATTAGCGAATTTCCTGAAAGGAAATAGAGCTATTGGTCCCGTACCGAAGTCAAAATTTCGCAAAAATTTCTTCAAATGTCCATCGATCCTACCTAGTAGATGTCAAAAATCACCATCTGTAAAATTTGTATATATATATCTATGGACATATATATATATATATATATATATATATATATATATATATATATATATATATACATATATATATATATATATACATATATATATATACATATATATATATATGTGTCTGTAATCACTCTAGCGGTCACAGTTTTCATTTTATCGGAATAAAATGTTGTATTTGAGGCGCTTTTGGTATTCATAAGGTCAAGTTCGTTAATGGGTATAATCGGACAAGGGGAGAGGGGGGTTTAGAGGGAGAGGGAAACACAAAATTTGACATATCTCCCTTAATATTCGAATAATCGAAAAATTTATAAGAAGTAAAGTTTTAGGTATTAAATTTTACTGTAGATTTGTTTCTTATCATTTTGAATGTTACACTAATATTTACAGAAATATTGACGGTTTAAGATTGAAAACTAAATTCCTTAATATCACTGTACACATGAGAGTTTGAGCAAAAATGATAAGGTGATGAATTGTAGCAAATTTGATTTTCTACAACTTTATTCCTTACGCGTTTTTCGATTGTTCTAATATTCCCCCCCCCCACCGCCATTCCCCTCGACGTATGTCATTTATTAATAAAATTGGACTTGCAAATACTAAAATCATATACGACATTTCATTTTGATCAGACTAAAATTGTGACCACTAGAGAGTGATTTTTGTATTCTAAGGAAATTCGCTAAGTTGAAGCAGCTACTGCGTAACGAATTTTTTTATTTACCATGGCAACCTCATATTAATATGGCAACCTCATATATATATATATATACATATATATATATATATATATATATATCTTCAAATACAACGATATAAGACTTCAGAATGCATTTAACATGACGTAATCATATTTATTAGCGAATTTCATGAAAGGAAATAGAGCTATTGGTCTCGTACCAAATTCAAAATTTTTCAAAAATTTCTTCAAATGTCCAACGAACCTACCTAGTAGATGTCGAAAATCACCATCTGTAAAATTTATATATATATATATATATATATATATATATATATTAATCGATGGACATATATATATATATATATATATATATATATATATATCGATGGGCGTATATATATATATATATATATGTATATATGTGTCTGTAATCGCTCTAGTGGTCACAATTTTATTCCGATTGGAATGAAACTTGTTATTTGAGTCGCTTTTGGTAATCAAAAGGTCAAGTTCGTGAATAGGTAAAATCGAACAAGGGGAAAGAGGGGTTTAGAGGAAGGGGGAAACACAAAATTTGGCATATCTCCCTTAATATTCGAAAAAATTTATAAGGAGTAAAGTTGTAGGTATTAAGTTTTGCTGTAATTTTGCTTCTTGTCATTTTTTCTGTTACCCTAATATTTACAGAAATATTGACGGTTTAAGATTGAAAATTCAATTCCTCAATATCTCTGTCACATTAGAGTTTGAGCAAAAACGATAAGGTGATGAATTGTAGCAAACATGATTTTCTACAACTTTACTCCTTACGCATTTTTCGATTGTTCTAATATTAAGAGAGGTATTTTATATTTTGTGTTTTCTTTTTTCTTTATTTCCCCTTGACGTATGTCATTTATTAATAAAATTGGCCTTGCAAATTCTAAAATTATGTACGACATTACGTTTTGATCAGACTAAAATTGCGACCCCTAGAAAGTGATTAATGTATTCTAAGGAAATTCGCTAAGTTGAAGCAGCTTCTGCGTAACGAATTTTTTTTACCATGCAACCTCATATATATATATCTTTAAATATAACCATATTAGACTTCAGAATGCACCAAATTGTTACAGGGTATAAATGTGTTAAAGGTTGATCAGACACATGTATAGGCAAATTCAGCAATGTAAAGATAAAAATCTGAATTTATAAATGTTATTAATGGATGGCTAACTCATACGTATAAAATAATTTTTTGAAACAAATCTGACGAAGGGTTTTCAAATAATTAATCATTAAACATTTTGAATTTTAACATGTTATTAATAGCAAATGTTGAATGAACGCATACATTTTCGATAATGTTTCTCCACATTCTATAGATTAAAAAGTACAAAACTTCTACTTTATAAATTAAATCTCGTACATTACGTTAAAATTAAAAAAAAAAATAGTCTGACGAAGAGTCTTGTAAATATCTTAATTAAAATTAAAATTTAAAATTCACATATTTTAAATTGTTTTTTGTAAACTAACGTTTATTTATTTCCATTGATAGTATGGTTTCAAAATGCACGTATGCAAACAATAAAATCCCAGAACGAATAGCGTTTGACTTGTTTTGTTCAAAATTATAACTTTACTCAGCGTCCTAAATGAATTTATCAACTTACACTTAAAAAATATACGGCCATAAGGATATTCAAAAAATATGGTAATAATCATGTACACTTTTGGTAGTTACCACAGATACCAAACATGTTTTTTATTTTAACAGTTCAAGTTTTAAATATTTAAAAAAGTAAATATTGGAAAAAGTTTAGCATGAACGGCTGTTCTCTTGTTTAAATCACGAATATTTTTTTCATATTTTATATAAAAAATTTTGCAATGGAGCATTTGTTTGGTTATGATTTTTTACACAATTAACCATGGTTCGCTAATAATCTAATACAAATATTTAATAAGTATTATCAAAATTTCTCCGTGTACACATACAAAGAAACTGTTCTACAAGTTTAAATCGAACGTTAAGGACTTCGTCATCAGACGATATAGATCGTAGTCTTTATATATATATATATATATATATATATATATATATATATATATATATATATATATATATATATATGTGTATGTATGTATATATATTAGTAATGGCTTTAGTTGTTAGAGATTCAAGGAATATTGTGAATGGTTTTTCGTTGTTGATATGTGGTATTGGGAGAGTGGTTCTTTTTTTCCTATGTATATATTCGATATTATGCTCGTTTTGGGAAGAGGATTTACAATACACTAGGGAGTGACGTGGGACCGATCAACTAAAGTAACATTCATTCAAATTGTTATGAAAATAATTATTGTATTTTTATTAATCATTTTTGTCTGTCACGACATAAATTTATTGCTGTATCGTATTTAAAATGGGTGGGTTATAGTTTTTTCTCTGAAACAAATTATATACTATCCAATTAAAAGTTCATACATCTGTTTCAGATAACCAAAACATCATGAATATCCGTCACAGCTAAATTTATGCTTTTTGATTTGTCCTCCCAATCAGAAGATGACACGTATTTCTATTAGTTATGATATCCAATATAAAACACTTGTGTAGCTCTATCAGACTATTCAAAAACTATACACTGTCAAGTTTGAACTGCAAGTATGGAGATGTGTAGCCCCATTTGGTATATTTACATGAGAATATCAGCAAGTTGGAGGTAGAGCCTTGGTCTAGAATGCCAGAGGTCGTGGGTTCGATCCCTATCCCTAGATGTGTATGATTTTTCATATCAATCATTTTATGCCAAATAATGTTATCAATGTTCAGATATTATTTCAATGTTAAATTTAGTAAACGATAGTCGGTATAATATAACCGGTATAATATAATATATAGTCGGTATAATATAACCGGCTCCGTTGGTATAATATAACCGAAAGGCAACCATACTAACAATGTACATACGCTATTCGATTATCAAATGATAATTAATTAAAACTCTAGGTTTTTTAAAGAAAATTTCAAATTCGCCCCAATGCCTAAATCAGTTTTTGTCTTATAAATATGTATTTCGACTGCAAAATAGTCATCATCAGTATAAATTGTAATTTACTCTTTGACAATTAGAAATAGATAGAAAATCGAAATCAATAGACAAAAATAAAAATAAATAAAAAAATTGAACAAAATAATTTAAATTATAATAAATTTTATTGATACTCTTGTTGATATTGATTACTCTTGTTCTTAAAATTACTAATAAATTATTTATAATACAAAAACTGATCTATGTATTGGGACAAATTTGAAATTTAAAATATACACTAGTTTACAAAACAAGTTTGTATGCAAAATTTGAAGCAGATCTCTACTAGAAAATTGTACGAAATAGACATCTTATAAATCGTTTCATAACTTTCTTCAATTTAAAATATAAAAAATATTGTAGTGATTATCATTAAACATAGCTAAGCATAGACATCGGTTTCAAAATTCATTCGTTTCGAATCTACCATGTCACGGAAAGACAGACTTCAAAACTTCAAAGCATATTTTGTGTCGGAAAACACCGGGAAGATATCTAAACATATAATTATACATAAAATTTATAACTTTACAGCACTTCTACTCTTAAAAATAAAACCATTCTGAGATAAAATAGCCCTGAAATAAAAGTAACCGCATTGCAATCGATCCAACTGTTTGGGAACTTTGATGTTTCAGCCTACACCAGCTTCAAACACTGCCTTTTTTGGTCGGAAGTTCATAAGAGTGAGACCAATGAATACCATAGCGTTTTTATAAATGAATAAATGATTAGATTTGCATTAAATTCACGTCAAAATAATTTCGTATTGACCTTGAATACAAATTACATCAATATTGATATCAATACCTCATTGTACATACATATAAAAAGTATATATACTTATAATAATGTATTATGCATAAACATTTCTGGATCTTTCAATAAAGTACTTTGAACTATACATACCAAGTCATAATAAATATATAAGATACAAAACTAACCATAGGATAAAACTCCATATCCAAATATATACACACAACATACATACTATGTTTATATGAGTCATTCTTAACGACTTCTAAAGTGTTATTACTAAAAAAGATAATTTAAAGTCTTCTATCTTCTCTACTTACTTCGGTTGTATATTATTTAAACAACTGTGTATGTATGCAAGTAACAGACAACGCTACCAAACTCATACTGACTTCTATATACAACATTGGTTTCTTATGACTTAACAGACAAAAAACATCGTCATGTAGGAGCTAACGTAACCATGACAATACTTTTTATATTATTATTATAACTAGTTGGAAATTAGAGTAACTGAACAGCAGATATTACACAACGAATTTTGGAAACCAATTTTCTTGATTGTTATTCAAGATTGATTAATGATGATTAACATACACAATCAATGTAATTGTCTTCTGACAAATGGAGCCTACGAATAAGAATGACAAAGTCACTCTCCAATGGGTTCCAGGATATGTGGGAATAACGGAGAGCGGATGGTATGGCAAATGAAGGAGCATCGGTACATCTTACAGGGTCGGAGCCATTCTGCGGACTGAGTGATTACTTCCATGGAGACGAGATCAGAAGGGAGGAAGACACTAAGAAAGTCACAATCTGAATGAATCTTCCGGGACTCAAGCAGACCAAGAATCTTTTCCGGAAAACCGCAAAAGATTCTAAACCTGCATTGGCCTAAGCAAAAATATACTTCGGCTTTTGGCAAGGTTTCTTACGGGGTATTGCAGACTCAGTGGATTACTTAGAAAGCTAGGATTGGTAATTGAGGCCAACTGCAGGTTTTGTGGAGAAATGGAGGAAACTCCGGAACACCTCCAAATGGACTGTGACGCCCTCATACACAAAAGAATAAAATGTCTGGGAATCTACCAGATTCGTGCAGGGGAGCTACAATCCCTTTACCCAATTCTCGTTAGGCACCAGATGGAGGAGCACAATATATCTTATTGGTCACGGTGGACAAAATTCCCCACATACACTGGTTAGCACACTGGGCTAGAAAATCAATCATCTAGGTTCGATTCCTAGTAGATGAGTTAATTTTGCCAAATTAATATTTAATTAGTTCTTTATGTATTAATTTTTTTTAAGTCAAATATTCGAAGAAAATGTAGCTATTAATGTTGTATTAATTTTCTCCTTATTACCTTTCTTCATGTACAATTATTCCATTACACCAATATTGAGAGAGATATTCCAAATTTTTCGTTTCCCTCTTATTCTAATAATTCTAATAATAGTTTAGAAATTTATTTTAAAATTTATCTATTATTAGAAACATAGTTAGTATGTAAAAATAAAACAAAAACACTTACTTTGCGTAAATTTCACTATTATTTGTTATTGTTGACATATGTTTCACTACTATTTCATCATTTTCAAAACAATTGTGAGTTGTTTTACAAATTATTTTGATTAAAAAATAATCTATTTGTCAAAATGTTTTATCTTTAAAGCAAAATTAAAGTCTTCTCATAAATAAGGATTTTTCATATTTCCAAGTGACCGAGCGGTCTAAGGCGTTAGGTCTGCGTAATATACCTACTTGGAAACTGGGAGGTTCGAATCCCGACATCGGCAGTATGTCAATTATTAAGAAAAAAAAGGAGCGGTTAATTGATTAAACTATTGGCGTATGGACTAAAACGAAGTAACAGGCTATGCTTGAGAAGGTTTTCTGCAGTTTTCTTCACGAACTCCAGACGAATATCGGCATAGTTCCTATTATAGTCGGCTGCAGCCGCATATTCTTCCAATTCCTAGTCTATACACAAAAATTCCTTCCACTCCACACATATCCTCACATCCTTAGGCATCACAATGGACCTTGAAGTGTAGCCCGTCCAGGGCACCCTCTATAATATATCAATATACGTATCCACCATCGGGGAGACGGCGCTAGTGTTGTACACATGAAATTATAATCAGCCTGTACATAGAGGTCTGTGATATAGATAGACGACGTACCAAAATATCTACAGATACAGAAAATTTGCGATAAAATGATGTACAAAAATAAAATGACTATACTACTTCATTCATTTTATTACTTATTTTAATAAATATTATATTAAGTTTGAACACATAAAAATTAGTTTGTTTTTTTGCGTTGCTTTCCTTACTTCATTTACTGCTTTCTATTTGGTCAATAAAATTTATTATTTTTATTTATTTATATGTATGTGTATGTACGAACGTACGTTAAATGCAACCCTGTTTTTAAAAATATGTACAGTTTTTTTTTTTATATTATGACTGGCGTGGAGAATAAAGAAAATTGCTACATAATTTAAATAATTGTTTTTCTGTGAAATCATGTCTGTAATTTTATTTAGAATTGAATGGGAAGGGTCGAGTTTGGTTTTATGAACTTCCTTAACTTTAATCATTTCTTATCTACCGCATTATCTTGATTCGGCACTTTTTATCAATGCTTTTCATGAATCTAGGATATTTTCACAAGAGGAACAAAGCTTGTACATACATATTTTAATTATTTTGTAAAACTTGCATCTATCCATCAATAGGGAATATGCATGAAAATTTTTTTTCACTTGAATTGAAGCATGTTTACTTGACAAATATCAAGGTAAAATTACTTTTTAAATAACTTTAAAAACAAGCGAGATATGAATGATTGAAATTTCCGATTAGACAAAGAAGGTAATAGCCCTCTTGATATGTTATGTGACGTCATATTACACTTTCACCATTTAAAATACACGTAAAACTCCGTTTTTAGTATTTTTGCAAGAAAGAGACAGATAATAATCTTTAAAAGCTTATAGCTTCCTTGATATTTGTCGGATTTTAATTTCGTTTTTAAATATTATTACAGTATTAACAGTATTTTCATATTCTGAAAATAAATGTGAAAAAAAATTTTCATGCATGTTCCCTATTGTAAGTATAGTTATGCAATATTAATGGGGGTGACTAACGTTTACTTACATTGACATCTAAGTAATATTTCCATACATTGGTAACATTTTTTAGCATTGTTTAGCATTATCGAACAAAGAATGATAGCTTGTTTCATGAAATTTTTTGAGCCCAATAACCTAAAACTGAAATTAAAAGCCGTATCATCCAATTTAGTAAAACGGAGAAATATTAATTGCCGAAATAAAAACGTTAAGTTTAGCAAAGTTAGGGAATAATAAAAGATCAGAAGGAGATGGCTATAAGACGTAGAACAGCATTTAAAATTACTGCCCTGTAAGACAGAAACCGGGCAATAAAAATAATCTGAAGGCAGGTCATTGTTTACCCAAAATTTGCATAATGAATCTGTATAAAAGTGATCATTTAGGTAACATAAAAGATTCTGATACCTGGAATCAAAGCCAAGTCTCCGATCTAAAACTAACCAATTTTGACCGAGCAAGGAACGACAGGTTGCCATCAGCTCTGAGTAAACTAATAGGCGAATTGAAAAAGAGTCTTTCCTTTGAAATTTTATGCCCTACAACTATAATCAGTATATTTTTTAAAAACCTCGAGCAAATTTTCGATTTTGAATTGTCTGTTTATGTTTATCTGTCATCATAATTCTGAGTATATTTTTGTTAAGTTAGTTCCTTGCTTTTAGTAGTAATACGTGACCCAAGATAGTCACGAGTTTAAGGCTACATGATCGCGAATGGAGATAATAAATAGATATACCCTAATGTGTATTATAATCGAAAGTGAAATAAAGAAGATTTATGTGACTTGTCTATCCATACTACCAACTTCCCATTTGATGCCCTGGAAAACAAAAAATTACAACTATTTCCAAATTATATTTACTTAAATTAGGACCATTTTGTCTTCCTTTGCAAATTTAATTGTTATAAAAAAAAACGCGAATTCAAATCTTTACAAACCTTACCTTAAAACGGGTTCGGAGTTGATAGATATCACGATTTGTTCTCGAGATATGCGAGACGAGAATTTCTCGAGCGTACGTACACATACGCACACAGAGATTCCCCTAAAAGGATGGATTCGAACTCTAGGGACCTTACCAACTCCAACCGTTCTTTACCCAAGAACGGTTGGAATCGTGTACCACCCATTCTTTTATTTTATGTTTTATTGAATAATTTGGCTCTCCAAGCAACGGTTATGAGCTGTTGAATGGAGTACTTGTCCCATTCTGCCTAATTCATCACCCTTCTCGTTTCCATCGATTCCTGATGTTCAATCACCCAGCCAATGGTAATTTTGTTATGTTTACCTAGATTAGTGAGTCGATACACTTCAGGACAATTTGGAGTTTTTTTTTCGGTTGAACTTCACGCTTTAAGTGCGGTCTCTGATTAAATATATATTACTCGATCTTTGTAGTAAGCAATAGATAGATTTTAATTTGTTTAAAACTTTAAAACTTACCCCCTAGTTTATATTATTAATAAAAGTAGGAAATTCATTTATACGTGACCAATTTTTTTTTTTGTTAGTTAGTTGTTATATTTTTCAACAAATATGTATTTTGATGCAATATTTGTGTTTAGCATGGTTTTGTATTGTGTAGTGTAGTATAAGTGTATTAAATTACACGCACGCTACAAATAAATATGTACATATTATTTTAATAATAATCATTCTAACAAAAATATTATACACAAATAATAATAAATGTACTATCGTAGGAATGACGCGACGCGACGCGCGTGTAATAGTGGTTTATGACGTGTGTACAGCAGTATAAAAAAATATATAAAACAGTGCAGATGTTTATCATCATATATAGAACTATACCACATTATTACCTGACAATATGAAAATATGTTTTGAGTAAAGAATTCACCACACTAAATTCACTCTAACAAACGACCCATTCAATACATTGACTAATACCTTTTTTTAGCAACTGATTATTTAATATGCCGACAAAGATGTTCAAATAAATATAGCGCCATATCAATAGTGCGTATTGCAATACCACTAATGAGTTTGAGATTTGAGGAAGTTGTGTCACGTCATCAAAAATTATGAAAATTCCTTCAAAATTATGCACATGACAAATCAGTTAAATTTTCAAGATAATAAGGAAGTCAGTTGGGAAGAAAATCCAAATTCTTAGGGAAACAGTTTGTGATTTTTTAGTAAAATAGAATACTGATAATAATGGGGTTTTACCTCCGTTTCTGGGACACATAGTCTATAAGAAAGGTCACCCATATCATTATTTTTGTATCTTTACGTTAATGATGTGAGTTGAAGGCAAGATATTGTTTTCGGACTAGGAATTGGTAGGTTGTACGGCTGCAGCCGACTTTGATAGGAACTATGCGGATATTCATCTGGAGTTCACGATGGGAAACTGCAGGAAAACTTCAAAAGCATAAGCGGTTACTTCGTACGTGTCCATACAGCGATAGTTTAATCAATTAACCATCCCATTAATATTAATTGACAAATTTACTCATTTGGGAATCGTATCCACAAGGCCGATTTAATTGTTTTTTTCGGTAAAAAATGACGATATCTCAAATTTATAACAACATTTTCATAATTTATTAAATACATGTACCTACCCAGATTTCCACATTTATTAGGAGATGTATTCGTAAATGTATTCGTGAGGAAATTTATTTTATTATCCTTCGATTCCATCATACGGCAAATATCTATATACTTATAAGTATATGAATCCATCCAGCTAAGTGTTTCAAATTATTTCAGCACGTTAGGGCAAAAAAAAATAAGTCTTATAATAAATAAAGTCTAATTTATTAATTAAAATAAATAAAGTCTAATTTGAGTACGACATGTTAATCCTTTAAGTATATTTTATTGTTTTTAGTAATAAATGGAACTACCACACGAAATAACATAGTTCACATTTTCGGAAATAGTTCGCAGTAAGTTCGGAAATAATTCGCAGTTCCAGTTTATTTTCGCATAAAGTGGATAAAATCTGACAAAAAAATAAAAAAGTAAAAAAAATAGTTCGCATTTGTTAAAAAACGAGTCCTCATGCGTTCCTTAGTTGGTAATCAATATTTTAATCGGCAAGTTTTTCTATTATAAGCCATAACATCTGACAAAAACTTATCAGACAACACCGTCATCGAATAGATCTTTTTTGAAACAAGCGACAACTTATTCTATTTTTCATTGTATGGGTTTTATAGGATTCTTCTTTTCTCCGCAGCGCAAACAAAATATGATGTGTGAGTGGACAATGAATGTAAACATAACTGTAATTTTGAATACCAAAAAATATTTTACCATTACAGTTTAGATCTTGAAAATGATATAAATATTATGTTTGCATGTTTCCTGTTTAAAATAAGTGCATAAAATAACCTAAACAATGTTACCTGGCTGACGACTATCATGCATACATGTATGTATGTATGTATGTATATATATTGCACATGCAATTTATCCACTGTAGGCAGTAGTTAGTTCCATGTATTTAGTAGGTAGTTACCCATATTGTGGGCAATACATACTAAAGTACTACTGTCTTCTGTACGAAACATAGAAAAAACTACTGCATTTTAATTCCTGTAATAGTAAATAGAGTACCTACACACATAAATTAATTTATTACATCATATACATACTGGTATAGCGAGCGGCTAGTTATAAAAGGTCTAATTTAAATAGGTAACCAGTGAATATATGTAAATGAAAGTAATTTTTTATAATAGGTACTCGCAAAATGGACATTGGATCATTACCTAAGCAATGGTTAGTGTTACACATACTACAAATGTTGCCAAAAGGTTTTGTGGCACATACAGAAAATCATCGCTATGGCAAATAAAATATCACCGCTGTGGAAAGGTTTAGTCTTTTTTTATGCTGCTCAAGCTCCTCAAATAACCTAGATTCTATTTTTAAATAGTTTTGGGCCAATGCTCTTATAAAAAGCCCCTCCAATACCAAATTTCATTCCAATCGGAAAAAAATTGTAACCGCTAGAGAGTCCATATAAACATATATATATATATATATATATATATATATATATATATATATATATATATATATATATATATATATATATATATATATATATATATAAATTTTAGCGATGAGGAGTTTAAACATCAGGTAGGTAGGATCGATGGACATTTGAAGAAATTTTTACACAATTCCTACATTGGTTAAAAAACAATCGCTGATTTACTTTAGAGGAAAATCGCTAAAACAAATACATATCTGTAGATAGTATATTTCTTTGCCTTCTTTATTTTTTTCACGCTTTTATTATGCTTTAACTTGTAACACTTATGTAAGTAAAGCTTGCCACTCACGTTTCACCACATTTCTAGTGATCGCATGAATTTTAAAGTTTCAAAACTTTTGAAATTCCTTTGGCAATACAATAGAAGGCATCATCAATGAATGCATAATATAATTTGAAAATGTGTCATAAAATAGAATTTGAAAAATCACACTCAAAAATAAAATAAAATAGTTTTAAAAGCATTTTAACAAAATCACTGTATCGGTAAAAAACCAATATAAAATTTTCACGTGAAAAGGAAAGTTTTAGTCCAATCGAAATGAAATATGCTATGTGACATCCATTCAATATTTGAAAGTTCAAGTTCGTTAATAAGCAAAATCGATCAAGGGAAAAGGATGGCTTGGGAAATGGGGGGGGGGGGCGGTGTTAAGTAAGGAATATCTCTCCCCTAATGTATGTTAAATAAAAAAAATATATCATCAGTAAAGTTTTGCATAATATATTCTATTATAATTATCATATGACCATATTTTCTCTAAATATTTGCAATTTTAATGTTCTAATGATTAAAATGATTAATGTCGTCATGGAAATTTCGAAAAAGCTCGCTAGTCTGCGAAGCTCCTATGAAACTTTTCTTCATTTTTTGCTTGTTTGAAAATAGATTTACGTACTATACACTCCAAAAGTAGCCATCTTTTTTAAAATTGTATAGTCATTTTGGGCCGGATTCATTTGGTTTTTGGGAAAATGTTTCGAATATGAAATTGTTAGCATATTTATGATGAATTTCTTTTATCCGGAGCATTTTTTCGAGGAGCGAATGGATAAGAAGCAGATCAATTATAAAATTTTGAACACAGAACCCTACTTTTGTGATTATGTGTACAATAGTATATAGATGACTACAGAACAGCAGAAAATATAGAAACAGAAACAAAAAAATTGTATCCCTAGAACTAAGAGTATGCCGGAGTCATTTTTCCAAGAAACATATCGGAAGACAATGTCGTTAAACTTAAAACTATGCGTCTGAGAATGCCATCTTTGTAGAATAAATATCTCAAATTATTAACAAACTATTAAATCGAAAAACAATAATATATTATCGTTCTGGTGGACATTATTAAAGATATCTCGATAAAAAAATATTCTGAAATGATTCACAAATTGAAATTGAAAATATTTGATTAAATTCGTAATGATTCACATGGACAACAACAACAACAATAACAATAACATGAAACAGAAAACATAATTTACATGGCGTAGACAATTTTCCCGGAATTGATTACATCAGTGCGAGTAAGATAATTGTTCTTTATTCAGGAACATTTATAACAGAGCTCGGAGATAAAATAGGAAATACAACTTGTACTTTGAACAAAACTGATTCATAAACTGGCATATACCGGACAGACAGACGGACAGTATAGACAGGGTGCTCATTTTAAACAATACACCTGAATATTTCTTCAAGGAAACGTTTTTGGAAAACATTACTCGGATTGAAAATGATTTTTCGGAGGGGTACATCGTATAGTCTTTGTCATTGACTTTGACCTTCGAGATTATTTGAAGGTCAACTTGTTTTTCAAATGGGAGCTAATATTCTTTTAGAATTTAATAACTGAAGAAAAAACTCTATGCTGGCGAATAATTAACTCTTTTAAGCCGTTTTAAAAATGAAGTTTCGAAGATAAGATTGCTTTTTTGAAAAAAAAAGGTCGTAAGAAAAAATTAATCAAGGGTAAAAGGTTTTTATTTTTGGTCAATGAAGAGGAATCAATCGAGGTTTTTTTTGTAAAAACAATTTAAAAACATTGTATATGTTTCACCATTTTATTAAAATATTTATTCTTACAAAAATGAGATTCATCCCCCCTATTCATGGACCAAAAATAAAAACGTTTTACTCGTGATAAATTTTTTCTATGGACCTTATTATTCTCAAAAATGCAATCTAACCTTTGATTATCAATTTTGAAACGGCTATAAAATAATTAATTATTAACCATTATGGACTTTATTTCTCAGTTTTAATGTTCATTTTTTCTCTACTATCTGATTTTCTCAAAAAACAAGTGAACATAACAACTAACTAAGTAAATTGCTTCAATATCCGATATGTACTGAGTTTATGCAAAAGTTTCAAACAACAGTTGTTTATTTTTAAAAAGGAATATTTTTGTCTTTAAATCTCTAAAGGTTTCAAAGATTGATATATTCCCTCATGGTGGGTGAAAGTCCATTCTGATTTGGCTCATTCACTAATTTGATCACACTTTTTAGCTCTAGAAGACACATCCAAAATTTTAGCTCGTTATCTCTTTTGGTATTTGACTTATCGTATCTATGGAGAGACAAACAGATAAAATTATATCATTTTATGAACAAATATCCATAAATTTTCCGCCTTAAATTTTCCGCGTCCCGCCCCCTGACTTGTCCCTTGTTTATATTATATATATTGGGTATAAAAACAGTAGATTCCGTTTGAAAACCACTAGTTGATCGTTAAATAACCTTAAAGATCATGATCAAGGTAAGGTGTGCCCCATCGAACTAAACAATTTTTATTCGATTCATTTTTTTGAAAAACGATTCCCGGAAGAAATGTTGCATTGTTTAAAATGATTGGCCATCCTGTACATCTATTTATATCTATAGAGAAGTAATTTAATGAAATCAGTTATTTTTTTGTGTCCACATCCTACATAGTTTTGTGCAAAGTAAACATCTCACTAAATATGACGCCAGAATGTCGGATTATTATAGTCATCGTCCGCTACTCCAATAGACATTATGGCGTCTGGATTACTCAATTTTAAATGAACACACACACACACGAAATTATTTTTTTTCATATATTTATGTGTGTATCTGTATAGTAAATGTATTGAACAATAACTAGCCTCATTCTTCTTGTGATAAACAGAGATCACCCACACCACCGTAAATGGCTTCTTTTTGTGTTGCGTTATGTTGTTTGCTGGAAACTAATTTGAATAAATTTGTAATAATTTTTGATTTAAGATATAAAATTCAATCTTTTTTTTTTTGGCAATTTAAAAAAAATTCCTTTCTGCAGGCATTCATCAAAAATGATTTTATCAGATGAAGCCGGCGCATTCTTGGAATTTATTAGAGTTATGCAAAATTTGACACGAAATAAACAATGTAACGCCTAACTGAAATAACACTTAAAATACTCTGTTTATATTGGGTTTAATATCAGTGCGTATACTTTCTTATTTTACTTCTACTCTCGTGGAGATTTATTTCTATGTACCTAGGTACGATATACGTCAGTGTATGGCATTCACCTGCTTCTGTAATCTAAAAGTAGTTTCTGATGTTTGAACTGTAATAGAGAATATGCATGAAAATTTTTTTTCATTTGAATTGAAGCATGTTTAACTGACAAATATCAAGGTAAAATTACTTTTTAAATAACTTTAAAAATAAGCGAGATATGAATGATTGAAATTCTCGATTAGACAAAGAGGGTGATAGCTCTCTTGATATGTTATGTGACGTCATATTACACTTTCACCATTTAAAATACACGTAAAACTCCGTTTTTAGTATTTTTGCAAGAAAGAGACAGATAATAATCTTTAAAAGCTTATAGCTTCCTTGATATTTGTCGGATTTTAATTTCGTTTTTAAATATTATTACAGTATTAACAGCATTTTCATATTCTGAAAATAAATGTGAAAAAAAATTTTCATGCATATTCCCTATTGTGGCAAAACAATTTAAAACTTTCCAGAATAATTTTTTTGGTTTTAAAAATAATAGATTTTTTGCATTTGAACTTTTCTTACGGCTTAAAAGATATTTAGATCCGGGCGGTGTGTTTTAAAGAAGTGAAAATGAAGAATAATTTAAATCAATCTATATTATTGTCGAATCCATAGTTTTCAGGGTCATTAAAACAAACAATGACAATCTCAATGCTGTTTAATTTATTCATCTGTACATATACTTTTAATTACCTGTGTAGACAATTACTTAGATTTTACATCCAAGGACATCGTACAACAGATGGATATTTATATATATATATATATATATATATATATATATATATATATATTATGATCTTATTTCGAAAAAAAAACAACAAAGAATAGACAATTTCTTATTCAATACAAACAGTTTGTTATTTAAGATAATTGGTATAGTAGAGCAAATTATAAATTAACCAAGTGAAAATAACAGCTGAGTTAATTGCTTAATTACCTGGTATATACTGAGTTTATGAAAAAAGTTTAAAACAAAAGTTGTTTTATTTTAAAAAAAAGGATAGTTTTTGTCTTTTAGTGTTTTTTTTTTTCTATCTCTTACCGTTTGAATGATCGGTTTGATTTTGCCCATTCACGTTCTTGACCATAATTTATAGCTTCGCAACTTTTCTTTTTTGGGGGGATATCGTGTCTACGAACTTGTGGACTATCGGTGAAACAGTATGAGGTAGAAAAAAATGTATGTACCAAAAACTTACCTCTTTAACTGTTTTATTTAACATTTTGTTGAAAAATTTGTTCATAAACTAGTTAGTTTAAACTGGTTAGTTTCGCCACAATTTGAATTCGAACATCAGTAATTGCTCTTACCGGGCATTGAAGCAATTAACACAGTTAGTTGTTTTTTTCACTTGCTTTGAAATACATAGACAGATTGTAGAGGCTGCCCTGGACGGGCTACACTTCGACCATAAGGTCCATTATGATGCCTAAGGATGTGAGTGGAGTAGAAGGAATTTTTGTGTATAGACTAAAATTGTTAGGATATGCGGTTGCAGCCGACTATGATAGGAACTCTGCCGATATTCATCTGGAGTTCGTGAAGGAAACTGCAGAAAACCTTCTCAAGCATAGCTGGTTACTTCGTACTTGTCCATACGCCGGCAGTTTAGTCAATTAACCGCCTCTTTTTTTTTCTTAATAATTGACAAACTGCCGATGTCGGGATTCGAACCCATAACCTCCCAGTTTCCAAGTCGGCATACTGCGCAGACATAACGCCTTAGACCGCTCGATCACTTGGACTGGTTCACTTGCTCTTAATAATTTAATAAAATATTTCTTAAAATTAAAAAGATTTTTCTCAATCTAAATAAATTATTTTGTTGATTTACGCAAAAAATGTAAAAATTTTGCAGAATTGTATAAACATACTATATACATCTATTTGACTGAACTTATTTAACTTTATTTGTAAATTTTCATCTATTATCAGATTGTTAACACTATCCACAGGGACCGATATTGGCACAAACAAAGAACAAATACCGATACACATAACGATTAAATGACTTCAATTCAGACTAGTGAATTGTAAAAAGTATTTTATTGTAATTGTTTAGGTGACATTTAAAATCTTGAGTTCGATGTGTTATAATACAAAGCTGTTATACAAAACACAACCAAAAAAAAGAAAATATAATAAAATTACATTTTCCTTTCGTCTGTAAAACTATAAGTGTAGCAAATCGAATGGTATTACCATTCATACGGAGTTTTTATACAATTAACACAATTAGGTTGTATTCATCTAGAAAAATGTATCTTGGTCTTAAGAGTCAGCAATTTTTCAGCATGTTTTTTGTGTAGTTTTATAAGTGTTCTTATTTATTCATAAAAATCTATTTACAAAATCATTGATACAAATGGATTCCCAATCGGACTCTACGATATGTCAATTGAGTAATGACCTATATAAATAAATACTCGCTCTGCTTGTAATGGGGCTCCATCTGCTTGACATAATAGAAAAAACTGCATCCTTCTAGCATGTCTAGAAGTGACTTAGAATTTGTATGAGTCAGTGAGTGAGTCAGTTACACAAAGGGGTGATATATATTCTGGGATTCAATTACGTAAGATCCAGAGCCGAAAATACTAACAAAATAGCACGAAAGCAAAAATAAACAAACCGCATCTCGCTACAACTCCATGTAGTTCACAACTTGTTTTGTGCTACTCTTAGGGATCAAAACTTTTCGATGCCTAAAAACTTAGGTATGTTCCATCTAAAAATAATTTTGACTTAAAATAATTTTGATTATGTTTATCGAAAAAAAAATGCGTGTATTTTCTATAATGATCGAATAAATTTAGATCAGATTCTTAGAAAGTTAACAGGAATAAATGTGAATGAAGAAAATTTTAACAAGAGTAATTTCAATATAATTTAAAATTTAGTATATTTTAATTTAGTTAATTTTCTATTCATTTTTATTTTTGTCTATTGATCTCGACTTTCTATCTGTTTCTAATTGTCAAAGAATAAATTACGACTAGCTAATTTATACTGATGATGACTACTTTGTAGTCGAAATACGTATTTATAATACAAAAAAACTGATCTAGGTAAAGGGGGCTAATTTGAAATTTTATTATATGCACATATTATGCATCCATTACTAACGAGATTATGGGTGTATTCAGAAATATTAATCAGTATACTCGCTAGTGCTAATGACGTCATGAATCGACGCCATACTGCTCGATCAAAAATACTGCTGAATCGATCAAAAATACGCTGGCATTTCACTACTTTCTGCGTCTATTAAAAATAAATCTTTAGTTTCTTCAGATGCCATTATTTATAATAATAATGAATTATTTTATATAAAAAGAAGTTCTAAACAGTCTGATGCCCACACCCAGCAAAATAATTATGCGTCACAGTTTTCTCACCAGTACAATATGGCGGTACATCAGTACAAAATGGCATCGATTTCATGACGTCATTAGTACTGGCCAGTATACAGATTTTTTATCAAAATCCGTCCAGTGGTTTTTGTTTGATCCTCGAACAAACAAACAAATAAACAAACAAATAAACAAACAAATATTTGCAATTTTATAATAGTAGAGATTAAATTTAGTTTGTATGTCTACCCAATTTCTAAATACACAACCTGTACATTAAATTCGATGATAACTTTATTCATGTTCACACTAACAATTGTCTTTCATAGTACACACAACTGATGATGGCAAACGAACTCACAACTACTTTGCTAATAATAATGATAATGCTAATTTTTTCCATGCTCTCATGTCTCACATAAATTTAGTCTTCTAAATGTCTGTGAGATGGTGATGATGGTTGGTGATCATCATTTGTATGTGATCTTTGTGATGATAATACTACTTTTGGATATCTTTTGTGTGGTTTATTAAAATTTGTAACAACAAATCCTTTTGTATTCTTCAATGTTGTTTGTTATCTTTCTACAACAGATAAATTTTATAAAAAGTATTCAAATAAAAACTACACTTGTTTTTATGAAACTAAAACCATTTAAAATAAAACGATAAATTTGGATAATGTCAGATGAAGAACATGAGTCTGTAGTAACAAAAAATCATGATTTTATCAAATTCTTGAGTTTAAAATTATTTATTGCCCAGTCAAAAAGTATCTTTAGCTCTTAAACAATAAACATGGAGATTTTCCAACGAAATTATCTTCGTTTTGGGACTATGGAAACATGGCAAAAATTATTAATTATAATAAAAAGTTATTAAAGCTCAAAGGTCCCGAAAATCAGTTTTTCTCGTAAACTATTAGTTTAAGGTTAACAGAGGAAAGTTCTACACTAAAAAGACCCTTTACAAACTTCACGCAGGACTAATGGCTCTAGAGTTATACGGTTGAGAAACGTTTTGCGTAAAGTTGCAATGAACTGAGTTTTAAAAGAGACCAAATGTATCGTCCAATACGTTGAGGTTTATGTCGACCCGTAAGATTACAATTTATTGATAAGTAAGAAAAGCGTTAAAAACTTAAATATAATTCCAGGTAATGGAAAGATTTTTGATTAGAAATATATACATTCTTTAGGAACTTAGGAAAAAGTATCAAATTAAAATCAAACTGAAAGCAAAAGGAATTTTAATCATAAAAAACGCTTTGTTTTTATCAGGGGTTCTATTTTGAGAAATGATATACTTTTTACCGTTGGTTTTAATTATTACAAGCTTTTTTTAACTTCTTGTTAGTATGTAGATTTAGGTCAAACCTTGCAATCGAAATGTCGATTAGTTCTAATTGGGCTAGAACTGATCCATTTTGCCCACATGTAAAAGACTGCATCTTCACGTGTCAAAGTATAAAGTATAAAGATGGAATCTGAAAATTTTCACAGAAATAGAAATTTTGTGGAAGTGCCGATAAATGTTTGAAGTCGTGGAAGCGCTGGGAATTTTGTATTAAAAATAAATAAATTTGTTTTTAATGTTTATTGAAATAGACTAAAAAGTAGAAAATAATTGTTTTTGTAGAAATAATTGAAAACAATGTCTTTTATAAAGACGAGCTTTTATTTAATTTAACGAGCTTGGGATACTCAAAAATCTTAGGCAAGCATTTAAAACTTTAGCCCCCCTCCCATGATTTTGTTTATAATCACATATGAGTGATTCAACATAATAACTGGTGGAAAAGCTCATACAAATTGTTTTCTTGCACAATCTGTATTTTTTTGCGTTTTTATAATGAAATGACCTCGTACCAATATTAATATATTTCCAATGAGCTTTCAGGGATCTCAATTGTCACAATTTTCAGTTAATTGTCACAAAATTTAGAAACGATTCCAATAATTCCCATTACTATATTAATTGTGCTTTTATTGAAATATACCAGGGGATACTTTTTAGCCTTGATGACTTTTCATACGCCGAATTTTATTTAAATTGTAAGAATTTTACAATTTTTTTTTTGTTAAAACATATTTGAAGATTTTACAGTGAAAATATATCTTGAAAGATATGCTACTTACTTTATATACAATAAAAGAAGTTCTTTAAATACTTTCTTCAAGATGTATCGCAGTCATCTCCACGTTATCGCATATCATCGCACATTTAATATTGAATTGATAACAAAACAAAAAAATTGTGTATTTATTTAAATTTTTCTGTTTTAAACAAGCAAGAGAAAAAAGATCATGATGATCATGATACCGGATAACAAACTTTTACCATTCAAAAAGTTGAAACAAAAATCATTAAATTTAGAGAGAAATAAGTCCATACATATCGAATGGATGATGGGTAACATAAAAAAGTTTTTCTTCTTTTGCTATAAAAATATTGTCCTTTTTAAAGAAAACTTTTATTATTTTAAAATTTATTGAAAAATATTTCTTTTTAAACTGCTTTTAGGTATTTGATAAACAAAAACAATCGTTCGGGTATTGTACAAATTCAATTGATATTGTGTGTATTTGTACAGTTTGTTTATTAAATAAATGTGTTATGTAAGAAACTTATTAGAAAACATAAAACTTGTAAAAAGTTTTTTCCTATGAAACATAAAATTTGGAAAACTTATCTAAATATTAGTAAAAAGTTAAATTTTATATGAATAAAGTTAGTAACTTAATTTCATATTCTTATTTCTACTTCTGGTAAAATTAGCATAGTATACGCAGCTCCTACGTGGCAAATATCTTTACCATTATATTTCCCGTTTCTTCCACCAACGGCAAGGAAGACATCTATACCATACGCGTATTACATTTTTGAGCTGCATGATAAGAAGTTAACTGTTAATATATGATCATAGGCGCCTAGGCGAGAAGGGTAAGAAGGCTCTCATCTCCTCGTTGGCCTTATTTGACAAAAAAAATAGCATGGTAAGATCAACAATGACCGATTACATATTTCATTTCTTAAGCACGATGTGTTTTCATCAAAATCTCGTTAACGATTTAAAATATTAGTTATTAATTTAATGTAATGATTTATAATATAATGAAATTACAAATGAGTTTAAAAAAGATTCGAGAAGGAAAATCTTGCAATGGCTCGGTACTTAGTTAGGTAAGATTAGATTTTAGCAGCAGTCCAAAGATATTTGGGGCGTTTAAAATTTGGCCCTCAGTGACATACCACTTCTTTTGTGACGAATATATCAAAACTCCTGTCGAATATGCGAAAACTATTAAAGCTGTAATGTTGAAATTTGCTATGTACCGTCTCTAATCCTTCTCTAATCCTTCGTTTAAAATATAGTACGGTAGACATTTATGCTAAAACTTTGTCTGGTGCACTACAGTGCTATGTGATATTTTACTGGTGTCGTTTTTTTTGAAATTTAATAAATACGAATAGTCGTATAAATTTGATTCAAAAAGAGAAAGGTATAGAATATATATTTAGAATATTTATGAACTTACAATTATAACTTGGAAATCATACACCTATCTTGGCAGCCATTGTGCTAACTACCCCATTCCAGGCAGAAGTCCCGATTGCGCCCGATGTACAGGGGATGATTTGGCAGGTAAGTTCTTAAAATATAGAGCCACTGGAAGATTTTAAGTACAGTGGGATAGTGAAGTGATTCATTTGAATGATATGAATCAAAGAAATCAATTCTTGAATCAGAATCATTGAATCCAACACTAATAACTTCTTTCTGTTTTTTTGTACAGGATCAATAAATATTTATGACATTCTGTAGCAAAAGATACATCATAAAAATTTTATAATATAATATCGACATTATGCAATTTCTTTTAGTATGGTAAAGTATTAGCATGACATCATAAAATAAAACGGAAATCATTAGTCAAAAAACTTTCTTTTTTAACTTAAAAGAGAAAATAAAACAAAAATATACTTATTTATATTTATTCATTTTCCGCTATTTTTCTTCGTCAAATTTTTTATAGAGTATTTATCATATATCATTTATTACTTCAAGTGCTTCAAGTTCTGACTTGTTTAGTAGGTTAAATGATTGTAGGCTTTATTTAAAGAAATTATATTACCATAAATTAAATTATGTGATCGTCTACGAAGGAAGCGTATACAGTTGTAAGTAGTATCTATTTAAGTAGTATTTACCACCCCACTCTCCCTCCCTCCAAAATTATGACTTGATTATATTTCCCAGGAGTATAGGTCAATGATAAATAGCATTGAAATCAAACTAATCGGTGTAAGAAGTGATCGTTTGGAAAACTTGTAGATCGTAGAGAGATCGTGCGACACATAGTGATTCAAATCTTATATCTACCTATTTGAAGTGCCAACGTGGTATGGTATCTTTAGTCAAAGCTACCGAAAATTTGTTCGTTCATAGCAAAAGACGAAAGAGGACTAACAAAAAAGATAATTTTCCATAAACATATTTTTTACGTTGAGAAACATAACTAAATTTAAATCAAACAAATGAATATAAGAACTGACTAAATTGCTTAAATACCCGGTATATACTGCGTTTATGAAAAAAGTTTCAAACAATAGTGATTGATTTTTAAAAAAGGAACATGTTTTGTCTTTCAATTTTTGTTCTATATCTAACGGTTTCATAGATAGACAGTTTTGCCCATTTTGCCCAAATATGGTCCGATTTTGCTCATTCACAAACTTTACCTTACTATTAAGTTCTAGAACACACATACAATTGCAGCTCGCTATCTCTATTCGCTTTTGAGTTATCGTGTTGACTGACAGATAGACAAAAATTAACAGATAGTTAATTAAAAATTACAGATAGACAGACTATTACAAAAATTTTTTTCTGCATTCATGATTTTTAACCAGTACAAAGTCGGAACTAAAATTATATACCGATTATAACAAGTGTTATTAGCAACTTACTTGTATATACTTTTTGATTTATATGTGTATTATTTATTGTAGTTTCCAACACGTATAGAGATGTACGAGTATTCGAACATACCCTGTTCTTTGTATATACCGGGTATTTAAGCAATTAACCTAGTTAGTTGTTATTTTTACTTGTTTTAAAATAACTTATTTGAAACGATGCAAAGTGTACTTTATAAAAATTACCACTAATACTATCAACAAAACTTTAATTGCAGCATTGAGTTTCATTTAATTTGTAATAATTATTGATTGATTTACAAAAAAAATCAATTATTTATTTTGATTGATAAAATGATTGAACATCCTGTAAGTAATATTGTCAGTCAGTCAGTTAGACAGTTAGTCAATCGTTTTGAAAAACATTTTGATATATTTCACCTTAATAGTTTAAATCATTATGGTTGACTGTTGTCATATTAGATTGTTTGGTCTCTATAAGTGATTTACAATAAGATTTTGTCGCAGAATGGTTGTGTTGTTCGTTGCCTTGCTTGTTTGGGTATATTATTATATATACACATAGACTTGATACTACATACTACCTACCTATCTACTTATCTACGTAGTAGTAGGTACTAGTAGAGGTAAGGTATAGTTAGTTTGTTACTATATTGTCGCATTGAAGGTAATATAAAGTATGGTTTATACGTAAAGAGACGGATGAATATATCATATAGGCATGGTGGAATTATCCAATGTTCGCCTCGATGAATGTCATGACGGTTTGTGAAATACTAACGATAACTAGTCACTCAATACAATGTGATTTAATTAGGTACTAAAGGTCTTGTAGTGTACTAACGGATAGATCTTGAACTTAATATCTAGATACCAGTCCAAGTAGCCGAGAGGTCTATGGCGTTATGTCTGTGCAGTATGCAGTACTTGGAAACTGGGAGGTTATATATATATATATATATATATATATATATATATATATATATATGTGTATGTGTGTGTGTCTGTAATCTGTTGGAATGCATTTTGGTATTTGAGGCGCTTTTTTTTCAAAAGGTCAAGTTGTTAATGGGTAAAATCAAACAAAAGGATAGAGTAAACCCCTCTATCCTTTTGTTTGATTGAGAGAGGGAGAAACACAAAATTTGACATATCTCCCTTAATATTCGAAAAGTCGAAAAATTTATATGAAGTAAAGTTCTAGGTATTTAATTTTACTGTAATTTTGTTTCTTAGCATTTTTTCTGTTACCCTAAGATTTACAGAAATATTGACGGTTTAAGATTGAAAGTTAAATTCCTCAATATCTCTGTACACATTAGAGTTTGAGCAAAAATTATAAGGTGATGATTTGTAGCAAACATGATTTTCTACAATTTTATTTCTTACTCATTTTTCGATTGTTCTAATATTAAGACAGATATTTTATATTTTATATTTTGTGTTTTCTTCTTTATGCCCCCTTTCCCCTTGACGTATGCCATTTATTAATAAAATTGGCCTTACAAATACTAAAATCATATACGACATTTCATTTTGATCAGACTAAAATTGTGACCGCCAGAAAGTGTTTTATGTATTCTAAAGGACATTCGCTAAGTTGAAACAGCTCCTACGTAACGAATTTTTTTATTTTAAATACTTATTTCAAACAGAAATATAGCTGTATGTGCCGACTAGAATCACACTGTATTTGAAGAATACCTACTTGGTTTAACCTCTATAGCTTATTGCTTGGTTGGTTGCCTATGTGCTCGAGCACCATAGGTATGTATATATGTATATGTAGCTCTCTTATGTTGTTGGAATAAGGAACATGATAGATGATACTATGTAGAAACAGTTTTACTTGAACCATTTGCATATGGCTTATGCGAACAAGGACAACTATTCTCTATCTTTGTCGCACTTTAAATGTATGTATATATGTATATAGAGGTATGACGTACGTATGTTGAATGATATATTACTTTCTGCCTCATGTTCCAAATCAAATTCAACAAATCACTACTGTTACACACTGTAAATTTTATTTTAAATGCAATTAAATTGAAATTATTCAATTTAATATTTAAGGCGTTCTTGTTATTTTTTTATTACTGTATTCGTTAGTTATTCAGTTTTTTCTTTTTTTTTCGTTAGGTTGTTTTTTTTTCCGTTTCACAGATGATGATGGTTATTAATGTTTTTTTGAAATTAGTCATGTTATTTCATAAGAAAATGGGGGCATGTATTTATCTGACGTTTATAACGGAAATTCATAACAAAATTAGCATTGGTAACATTCTTTGACACCAAATACTTGATATGAAAAATCATCTAGGATAGGAATCGAACACACGACAAGGGTCATTCTAGACCAATGCTTTGAGCTACCCTTGATCTTTTACTATCTTTGTCGATGTATTATTAATTTATTTATTTACTATTTACATATTATAATTGTTTTTTTTTGTTTGTAAACTAGCGTCTATTTATCCATTGTTAGTATGGTTGCCTTCCGGTTATATTATATCAACGAAGTGACTAGCGTTTACTTATTTTGACATTTAAGTAATATATCTGAACAACCAGTCCAAGTAGCCGAGCGGTCTAAGGCGTTATGTCTGCGCAGTATGCATACTTGGAAACTGGGAGGTTATGAGTTCGAATCCCGACATCGGCAGTTTCTCAATTATTAAGAAAAAAAAAGGGGCGGTTAATTGACTAAACTGTCGGCGTATGGACAAGAACGAAGTAACCGGCTATACTTGAGAAGGTTTTCTGCAGTTTCCTTCACGAACTCCAAATGAATATCTGCATAGTTCCTATCATAGGCTATACATAAAAAGTCGAAGTGTAGCCCGTCCAGGGCAGCCTCTACAATCTATCTCTATCTCTAATATGTCTGAACATCAATAACATTCTTTGACATCAAATGCGTGATATGAAAAATCATAAACGTATAGGATGGGAATCAAACCCATTCTTTGATAAAAATACTATTATTTCATCTCTTGACGGATTCCCTTGTAACCACAAATAAAACGGTTCCATATTCACTTTCATTTTCAACCTTTTTTAGGGATATGGTTAGGAATATGAGAAGGATATGTAGGAATAATAAAAATAACTACAAGTATAACTACATAACTACAAATAACTACAACAATTTCAAATATGTTAATAGTAAATAAACAAAATTAATAATGCATGGCATCAAAAATGATCATAAGTGAAAGATCATATGTATAGTACTACCATAACATCTAAGGTAGCTCAGTTGGTAGAGCATTGGTCTGGAATGCCAGAGGTCGTGGGTTCGATCCCCATCCCTAGATGTGTATGATTTTTCATATCAAGCATTTGATGTCAAAAAATGTTATCAATGTTCAGACATATTACTTAAATGTCAAAGTAAGTAAACGCTAGTCGCTTCCGTTGGTATAATATTACCGAAAGGCAACCATACTAACAATGGAAATAAATAGAGGCTAGTTTACAAAAAACAATTTGAAAACAACTATTCTTAGTTTTAAAAAATTCATTTGGAAAAATCAGTGAGATTTAACTAAAATTTGGTGAGTTTCTTTTCCACTATATTTGATATGAATATCTTAAAAACGATGCTGTATAAGCAGCCTTACAATAGCAGCCATATACGTATGTATGTATATACATTGTATTTACATATAGTAAACTTTCATAGTAATGGACGATTTACCTACAGTTAAACTTTAATATGTTGTATATTTTGATCTGAATGCTGTGCTTTTTACTTTTTTGTGCAGTGATACAATGCAAACATAACATAGACAACATTTATATTAGTCACCTGAAAATATGTCAACAAAAATGAAAATAATTCCTTGGAAAAAGTATTTTAACGGATTTTTGTAGTACCAGGTATCAAGAATGTAGCCTATTTGCACCGTACCTCAAAATCTGTAAGATTTATCGCAAATATTAGCACGGATAAAACTAAAATAAATCAAATTTTGGACAAAAATGATCATTTACATTATTATTGTTTTGTCAATAATTGTGGATAAAATTTTTCAAACATTTTCATTCGCAGTTGTTTTTGTTTATTTCTAAAACAAAAGAAAATTCCGGATTGAAAATGTTTGGACGTATTGTTGGGCTGAAATATCGATTCAAGGTGATAAACAAACTTGTTTTAGGAGTGGGAGTAGTTGCAAAAAATTCATGATAATTGACATTTTAACACAAGAATATGTCTAAAAATTTTAAACCTGTTTTTTTTTTTCGTATTGCCCTCATTAATGATATGTTTGTCTATATAGTATACGTTAGTTCTTTCGTACTGTGTCTTAGATAGATAGAGAGATTGTAGAGACTGCCCTAAACGGGTGATACTTCGACCATAAGGTTCATTGTGATGCCTAAGGATGTGAGGATGTGAGTGGAGTGGATGGAATTTTTGTGTATAGACTAGGAATTGGTAGGATATGCGGCTGCAGCCGACTATGATAGGAACTTTGCCGATATTAATTGGAGTTCGTGAAAGAAACTGCAGAAAACCCTCTCAAGCATAGCCGGTTACTTCGTTCTTGTCCATACGCCGACAGTTTAGTCAATCAACCGCCGTTTTTTTTTTTTAAATAATGGACAAACTACCGATGTCGGGATTCGAACCCATAACCTCCTAGTTTCCAAGTAAGCATACTGCGCAGACATATAGCCTTAGACCGCTCGGCCACTTGGACTGGTTACTGTGTCTTACGTAACCTGAATGGACATTCGTATTGCACCGTCACGGCTATAAGTATGCACAAATAGTCATATGTGGAATAACAAATTGATGTTGACAACAAAGTAATACTGTCAATGATATGAAGAAATTGATTCATGTACCAGAGTCATACCTGATGTAATGGTTAGCACACTGGGGTAGAAATCCAGACATCTAGGTTCGATTACTGTCGTAGGAGTTAATATTTTCGTATCAATATTTAATTAAAAACTCAATGGCATGTTTGTCTATGTAGTATACGCTTGTTTTTTCATACAATGTCTTAAGGATGTACCAGCGTATTTCCACTTTTCGACAGATTTTGCTCATTTTTTTTTTTCACAGGCTAAAAATAATGTTTTCTAATAAATCCGGAAGTTTCGGAATTTTTGACCGTTTAGAACGCGAGATAATTAATATCAAAGTTATCATTCTCTCTCACTCTCTCTCATTAGAAGCATGTGAAACTTCATGCCTGCCCAACTATTATCAGTTGTATTAGAAAAAATAATCGACAGAATTTAAAAAAAAACTAGAAAAGTAAAGCTAAATATTTATTATATGAATTTTTTTTAAAAATCGTGTGTTACCGTTTTGTTTTCGAAATATAAAAGTTTAAATTTATTTATTTTCTTCAAATCAACATTATTTTGTATATGTGAACAGTGTTTGTGTCTATGTGTTGTATATGTGTGTTTATGTATGTGTGCTAGAATAAAATCAAACCGGTTTGTTGTACTGATTGCATAGCACAGTGCTGGAAAGTCCGTAATTCAATTTCCTTTATGTCAAAACAAACCCACTTCTGAATATCAAATTTTTGCATGTTGACTATTCTTAATACTACAAAACACCTTTTGTAGGAGTTTTTTTCATTTTTACTTGTTTTTTTTTTCCAGCAGTCGACTACATATACTATCTAGGCAATATCTGAAATATCTATTCGTATTTTCTACAAATGTACATACATACCCAAGTATTTATATCGTCTATTCTAAATATTCATTCCACATATCTTTCGTAGTAGGGGTAGCTACATACCGTATAAAATGTAAAGTTTGTTATCACAATAATGATTATTATCATTTCAAAACCAAATTATGTTCTCATTATCATCAAATTTACTATAATTTCCATTCGTGTATTATACAAATTTTATCATCTATACTCTTTCATTTCATGGAATGTTTTATTTTATTCAAATGTTTAAATTTTGTTAAATTATTCATGGGCGGTAAGCAATATGATTATTGCGTTGGAACGAGTGAAAACATTTATCCACTCGTTACAATGTTAATCGGACGAACATTCTTGTGTGACGAAATACTGTAAGATTTCCATCGCTAATAACTTCGGCACTAATGATGCGTTTACAACGAATGGTTGATCCCACAACAGATAGATCATGTCTTTACCTGTCTGTCGCGCGTTATTTGTTTTGCCTGTGATGTCATTGTACCATTTTAGGCACATGCGCGTAAATGGTAACGAATTAACTTTGTGTAAAGCTATAAGTTGATGTAGTGTAGAAACCGCGTTTAGCTGGGACATTCATTCGGGTGTCATTGTGAAAAGCTTTCAGAGCGCTACTAGAAGGCGAAGTGACACAATAAAAATATTCGCAATATTACAACAAAAATATTGAAAATTACAAAAAAAATGAAGATATCCGTCTCATATGATTCTGAAACATGCTCGAAATTATAGAAAACGCATATCAGAAGCAAGCTCGCGTCGAAAGGAATCCAAAGATCCTTAAAAATCCAGTGTCGAACGAATGCTAGAGCTAAGGCAGCGTCGAAAGTTAAATGAAATAACGGCACGTTTACGCAGCTGACCCATCGGGCATACAGAGGCCAGCGGCAGTCCAAAAGTTTACAAAGAGTGTGCAGGACTTTTTCATGAAAATTCACGACACGGACCTAAACTGAACCCTTCTTCTGATATAGGGTGACGCATAAGTAACGTTATGATTTAATTAGTGAATAAATTTTTTGTTTACGTATTTTTTTTCTTTTTTTTTCAGGAAAAAATATGATGGAAAGACAGAAGCACAGAACAAAGAACCAAAGTTGTTCAATTTTATTTTGAAAGTCAGCATTCGATTATTCAGACACAAAGATCATATCGAAATTTCTTTCATGTTCCAAAAATTTACCGATTGGTTCAGCGTTTTCGGCAACATGGGGCTGTCTGTGATCTTCCGCGTGCTGGAAGACCTCGTACAGTTCGAAATGATGTAAATATTGCTCGGGTGCAATTAAGTGTAGAGGAAAACCCCGAAACTTCCACCAGGTGACGTTCTCAGCAGTTAGTAATGCCTAGGCAGTCATTGGAAAGAATTTTACATATGTTACACCTTTTCCCGTATAAGATTCAATTGGTTCACGAGTTAAAACCAAATGATGCACAAATACGCAATCAGTAAATAAATCATAACTTTACTTATGCGCTATCCTTTATTTTTGTTACATATTATTGTCATAGAGAAAAAGATTAGAATATCGTCTTTAATAGTTCTTCTGAAATACCGTCGCAAGTGTCAAAACTGTAAAAACCGGCAAAACTGTACAGCGTGCTTTGCAAGGTGTTCACATCACATTTTTAGTGTTAATTAACAAAAATAACAAAGTATTCAAAATTGCAAGTAATTAGGAGAATGATACAAAAGTTAGAGAATCTATTTTTGCTTATTTTCTGTCTATAATAGAAAATTCTTACAGCCTTTTCCCCATACATTTGCTTCTTTTTTTTTTTGGTTAATCATTCAGTGAATATCATTTTTAAAATGCACGCATAAGGAAGTAACGAGACATTAACTAACGTAAAAATTTTACGTGTCGTTAATAACAGTATCCGCTATTTCATTTACTTTATCGTATCCATTACTGTCACCATAATTTTACTCATGAATTGTGAATACAACGTTTCAATATGAATGGTGACCAAAAGTAATAAAACTAAGGATGCAATTGCCAACAAGCCAATTACGATAGCATTTTAATTCAAAATTTAGTTATACGAATTTTATTACCCCATTACTTCGTCTGAATATAAAAGTATAGAGTACACAACGATATTTTTAGAATGTTTGTATATTTGTATATTTTTGTTTGTATTTGGTGGATAGATAGATAGATTGGAGGGCTGTCCTGGACGGGCTACACTTCGACCATAAGGTCCACTGTAATGCCTAAGGATGTAAAGATTTGAGTGGAGTGGAAGGAATTTTTGTGTATAGACTAGGAATTGGTAGGATGTGCGACTGCAGCCGACTCTGATAAAAACTATGCCGATATTCGTCTGGAGCTCGTCAAGAACACTGCAGAAAACCTTCACAAGCATAGCCGGTTACTTTGTTCTTTTCCGTACGCCGACAGTTTAGTCAATTAACCATCCCCCTTTTTTTCTCTTAAAACTTGTACCATGATTACTTTTGACCTAGTCTTTTACATACTGAGCTAGAGGTACAGCATTTTATATCTAGATATTATAGCATTAGAGGTTGCAAAATCATGAAAGCTATTTGTTAAACTCTGTGCATGAATGAATGAATGATTATTGGGGGGAATTTGTTGCACTCTGACCGATAAGATCTAGGTCTTAGAGCATCTAAGTCTTAGATGCTAGGTCTTAGAGCATCTAAGTATTTGAAGTATTAGGGAGGGGCGAGCACTTCGCCCATCTTCAGGATCTGGATTGAGTCTAGGGATTGTTGCTACCCTGCATGAATCTGGATGGCTCCCAGATATTTTATTCTTATGTGAGCATCTCAGTCTATTAGGAAGTTCCGGACTTTCCTCCATTTCTCCACAAAACCTGCAGTTACCCTCATTTCCCAAGCCTAGCTTCCTTAGGTGTTCTCTGAGTCTGCAATGCCTCGTAAGAAATCTGGTCAAAAGCTGCAGTGCATTTTTGCTCAGGGCAATACAGGTTTTAAATCTTTTGCGGTTATAATTCCCGAGAAGATTCTTGGCCTACCTGAGGAAGGTTTTTTCAGGGTGTGACTCTCTTGGTGTCTTCTTCCTTTCTGAGCTCCTTTTGATAGATTTGATCACCCAGTCAACAGAGTGGCTTCGGTCCTGGGTGTCGATGCTCCCTTTCTAAACTATGTACATAGAGGTCATTTGAGTGTTTCACACCAGAATTTTATAAAATTATAAATATTTGGTGTTTTATATAAGCTAACGTTCTTTTAAAGTTCGTAGATTAATAATGCAACATTAATACATAAATATATATATATATATATATATAAATATATATATATATATATATATATATATATATATATATATATATATATATATATATATATATATATATATATACATAAATTCCTTTTGTGTACACAATTTCTATTATAAATCATATGTAGTATTACAATTATCCTTGAAATTGTTACAATCAATATTATTGTAACAAATTACATTGCTATAATTTAGTTTTAGACCAATTATATTATTAAAGCAATGTATAGTATATATATATATATATATATCGTATACCTAGTATATACAAACATAAAGGTATCTCTACCTATCTAGGTATAATTCAATTGTGAATGGAACACAGTATTCAAACACTGTATAGTTAAGTAGTTACCAGAATATTCTACATCGATATTAAGTTACTTTGTGTATTTAACACCATTATTGGATAGAGAGATATAATCACTGTAGAATACATTTAATGATATATCACCAGAATAGGAGGCTTAACAATATCAGAGTTTAGCCTAAAACTTATTTTAACAGGTCTGTTTTCTATTATGGTTAGTCACAATATTTATATAATAAACTTATCAATAAAGGACAATTTGTATTGAAATATATTAGATTTACATAAGTGTTCATGTTTTACCCTACATGACCATATATTTCTTGACTAGAAAAACATTTTGAATTCTTTTGTTTTGTTTAATTTTGTTCAGGTTTTTACTTTAAAGTTGTCGTTTTAATTTGTTTTATTTTAAACTATGCTATCTTTGAAGGTCATTTCTTAACGATTAGAAATATTTTGTTGCAAGTAGTTAACCAATGAGTGAATTCAAAAATTGACTATCGTGTTTTCGTCTTAAAAATTTCACGTTGTGCTCTATTTTCTCGATAAGTTATCTACCCTTAAGCACTTTATGACATTTTTTTTATATTTGTCGATTTTGATAGATACTGAGGTAGTTTTTGGTCGGATAAACAAGGCTTCTTCCTATCGATTTCTTATACATTACGTGTCAATGGCTTTCGTTTTTGAATTTGCCAAAGAAACGTTTTTTCGACAATCGTATACACTCAGAAAATATGTAAGCTTGATCCGTCACGCAATCATTTTTTATTAATTAGAGGATCTGAAGAAGAATTCGAGTAAGAAGGAACCTTCAGGCAGGATCCAAAGATCCTGCTTAAGTATGTTATTTTAAAGATATTTAATCTGGTAAAACAGTAATCGAAAAATATTATTATTCGTTAATTGCAAGTGTAAAACTTTGTTTCACATGTTAAGCAAAAATAACCACCGCTTCCACTATTATCTACACCACCAGTTATGTAGCCGCCGTGTGTGGTCACTGCCTAGAACTAGGCAGTTGCAACTTCGGTTAACGTCGGTGGCAACTTATCAATTACAAATTCACGGGGCGGTTAGTTGACTAAACTCCGTCCAAGAACTCCAGATGAATATCGTCATCCTGTCAAAGTCACCTGCAGTCGAACAACCTACCAATTCCTACCCTGCATATAATTTCTTGTCTTCCTCCCACATAATTATTGTAATAAATTTGTAATTCATAAAAAGAAGAATGTTGTGGGTGGCCTCTATTATAGACTGTGTGTCTCAGAAACGGGGATAAAATATAATTTACACATCAAATTTATGAGAGTCCAGTTAAAGAGATTTTCATGAATAACGCTGCAATATTCCAAGGCACTTATAAAAATATTCAAAATATTAATTTTGAAAAAAAATATTATTATATTACCATCAATCAGCATATGTAAGGCAAAACCAACCATTAATTTTATGTGATCACTTTCTGAAGAAACAACGTTAAATTCCCTAGCATATTATGCCAACCTACCAGCCAGCTAACTTGAACATTTACAGCTACACAACAGTAGAATAGAAACACTACACACATAATTGTATTTGGAGGAAACCAAAACTGTATCTAGAACTTCAACTATAGATCTATCTCGTACTTAATACTTACTACAGTAAAGTAAACCACTGGTCGGTTTCCAGATTTCTGTATAATATTCTGTTTGTGTGTATGTGTGAATGTGTGTATGTGAGTATGTATGTATGTATGTATGTATGTATGAATGTATGTATGTATATATGTAAGTATGTATGCATGTACAATTGTATTATACAACAACATAGCTAATATAGTTTAGCTTTAGACTATGATTTTGAATTGTTATTGTTAACAATAATATTGTTAACACAAAATTGTATGTATACTTTAATTAAAATAATAAATAATTATATATTTAACAATGTAAATGCTATCTGTTAATTATATAAAAGATGAAACACGTTGAAACATAAATAGAATAATTAAGCACATCTTTGACAAAATAGTATACATCACATATTGTCTTGTACAATTTTCCTAGATCGTATTTAAAAACAATTTTGAAATTACTTTCGCCTTCTTAGATTTTTAATCGTTTTACGATATCGAAAAGAGCACTTGATACATCGAACATATATGCAAATCTTAAATATTCGAATACTCACGAGAAAAGTGAATCACAAAATATTAAACAATATTGATCTTAAATAATTTTTTAAGAACCATTTTTCTCCTGTTTTTATATTAAGGTTCTTGTATTCCTGTAGGACATATGGTGTTAAAAATATGATATTAGATTTACCTTTTTAACATCCTGGGCCTTATTATTAGATTTATGGCCAAAGAACATTTAACGTCAAACAGGAAAAACAAAATACGTCAAGCAAAAGGACTAAAGAAATCAGATATTCAAGTAAGTTAAATATTTATATGATTATATTATGTTTTAATTTTGTGTATTTTTACCCCTAAATTCAGGTTTTGAACTAAAGCACCAAAACATGGACATTTTATGTTGTTTACTGTTTCCAAAAATTGTCAAATTTATTTCCTATGAAATGAATGAAAGCATTTTTTCGCAGTACGTTGAGTTAAACTTCATTGACGATTAAAAAACAATTGGGTTTCAAAATTACAAAACTGTGATTTTATTACGAAAACTGTAGCAAAAAATTCTCAAAGCGACAAACCAGTTTATTCTCTGTACTAACTGTGTTTCGGTAAAATTATACAACCTCTTTTTCAGTAAAAAAACCTGACTTGTATTTTATATACCAAGGTACTGTATTTGTATGTATGAATATTCATACACATGCTTCTCCATTCTACAAAGATTACGCATATTTAAGCGCAAATTGTGGACACGTTTTAATACCACAAATGTTTCAAAATAATGTTTCAAACAAAAGTTGTGTATGCTTTAAAAACGTACCTTTTTATATCTGCATCTGCTCTTCATTGTCATACTCAAAGTTATTTTTTAGGCATAGAACATGCTTAGTAAATTTAAGCTCGTTATCCATTTTCATTTATGAGTTATTGTGATGACCCACAATCGGAAATAAAGAACTTAGAACGTTTTATAACCATTTGTACCATAATTTTCATTCTACGATCAATAATTCCAACCGTTCCATCCAAAGTGTATAAAGTATAAACAGGTTATAAATATCGGCAATGTTAAAAGTAAAACAAAAAAATAATACATAAAACATAAAACATAAAACATAAAACATAATTCGCGTATACAATAAAACAAAATAATAATATTTTGAGTAGATTTGAATATTTGAGATCCACTTACTTATTTTAAACTGAATAATATTCATGGTACTTGAAACACACAAATTATTTAATCCTCGAATAGGGATTAAGTTCTCCACATATAAGTGCATGTATTTATATACACACATATACAAGATGGGTTAAAAGCAACGCACCAAATTCCAGAAGATTATTAAAACATATTATTACAAACTCAGTTGCTATTATCCGATTGTTAATTGATTAAACAGTTAATTACAAATGTAAGAATCCATTTAATATTTTTCCATACATGTTACTGGTTAACTTCAAAATAAAAAGCTATGTTACTTCAATTTGCAAATCTATAGAATATGAGAGGCAGCTTTTCAAAAAAGAAAATAACAGCGCATATGAACACTGATCCAAATATCCTGTATTTATCCAAATGCTTAGACGTAAAATAAGCAGTACACATACGAATAAAGAATTCAATATATACAGAGTATTTAAACAATTAGCTCAGTTATTTCGTGTTTGGATCGATAGATCCACTGCGATTATAGATCTATTGTGCTGATCCTGATTTATTTTGTTGTTTTCGAGGAGATTAACTATTCTGTTGATGGACTGCATTCGGATATCCTACACTTTCCCATAATGTCGATATCCTTTATATTCCGATTGAATGATTAGTGTCCTCTTCTTCCTGATCACATAGTTTGTATAATGCTTCATTGTTGAAGATTCACATGCGCTGTACATCCACTCTCAAACGTCTCCTTCCAGTAATTCTGACAGTTTTCTTTTTATGGTTTAAGATCTGATGAGATCCAGAAGCCCTGAGATCCTTAGGGCAACTATCATTTGCTACGCGTAGATTAAGAAAATTTCTTGGCCAATCTGTCAACCAAGTTAATTCTTACATTTTTTGTTATATCTTCTAGAATTTAGTGCGCTCTTTCCAACTCACCCTATATAAAACACACATACACATATAATGATATATAGAATAATATTAGTGTATGTTAAACAATCACTAGTAAAAGTAATGCAGTGTTTTATTATCATTATCCACTTATGTTGGCAAGCTTTAGATAAATGTCTTTTACATAGATCCCCTGTATTTTCACAATTAAAATCCATTTATCGTGTGTATATACTAACTAACTACCCCTTACGCAAATTTCTCTCCATACATATGTGTTAAATGCATGTAAGCATACACATAGAGCCTATATCTCTAAGCCTACTACGACTATATACATTTGAATGTCATATGTTGTGGATGGAAATCTTAGTTAACAATCCCGAAATCAACGACTGTTTCAAATGTGCTACTATACGAGTAGGCTGGCTGCTAGCTGCTACTATCCGCTAGTTATTATTATGACAATGTGTTTGTTCTGTTAGGTATTATTTTGCTATTAAACGTTGGAAGTTACTTATTTCGTGGTGGTGCTTAATACAATAAATGTTTATTTTATGAGCTTATATGATTATATTATTGTGTAATAATTATATAAGTTTAGGTGTATGTGTTTATTGTTAGCGCAGACATTTTGAGAAGTATCTTATGAATACTGCATAATTGATTTTGTATTGAAACTTTCTTCAAGATACATATATTTATATATATATATATATATATATATATATTGAAAATATCCGTTGTTGAAAAGATCCTTATAGAGAGTTTACTTTAATTAAGCTTTAAGTATTGGACACATATGATTTTTAACACAGTTCTTCTTTATTTACTGCTGAAAAGAGGTAATACCACGTGGTCGTGAAACAAAGAAATGATATAGCCATTATATCAATCGGTAAAGTTCTCAAACATCTGAAGAATACAGAGTTAAAATCGGTCCAGCCGTTTTAAAATGATGCGAAGAGTAATAGCTTCACAAACTTTGACATTTGCAATATTAGACGGAAGTAGGACACATGAAGTATGGGCCACAAAAGTAGCGCTTATTATACCCAGTATATTTGTAAATATACAAGGTATATTAAGTTTTTATACCCAGTATATTTGTAAATATACAAGGTATATTAAGTTTAGTCCCGACTTTGTAACGCCTGAAAATATTAATCCTTGACAAAAATGCTTCACAAAGATATTCATAAAATGGCCTAATTCGGCCTTTTTCACATGTCCGTCCGTCCGTCTGTCCGTCTGTCCGTCTGTGAAGCCGATAACTCAAAAAAGAAAAGAGATATCGAGTTGAAAATTTTTGTGTGTATTCTTGACCAAAAAAGTAAGGTCAAGTTCGTTAATGGGCAAAATCGGAACGTGTTTCCCCCCACTAGGGGGGAAAAATTATATCTTTGAAACCGTAGGAGATAGAAAAAAAATTTGTAAGCCAAAAATCTTCTTCTCTTTGAAATAAACAACTTTTGTTTGAAAACTTTTTTCATAAACTCAACAGTTTTATCAAAATTTGTCCTCAAAGTTGAAAAAAATGAGAAATTCAATTGACAGGCGAATGAAGGCATGGTCTCCATGGACCCGTAGGTATACATAACAACTATACATACTATTTTTATATCCTGTATATGTAAATATACAAGGTATATTATATTTAGTCCCGTCTATGTAACGCTTGAAAATATTAATCCTTGACAAAAATGCTTCACAAAGGTATTCATAAAATGGCCTAATTCGGCCTTATTCGTCTGTCCGTCTGTGAACCCGATAACTCAAGAACGAAAAGAGATAACGAGCTGAAAATTTTTCTGTGTGTTCTAGACCAAAAAAGTAAGGTAAAGTTCGTTAATGGGCAAAATCGGAACGTGTTTCCCCCCACTAGGAGGGGTGGAAATGTTCGCCTTTGAAACCGTAAGAGATAGAAAAAAAATTTATTGACATAAAATCTTCTTCATTATAAAATAATCAACTTTTGCTTGAAATGTTTTTCCATAAACTCAATAGTTTTCTCATAATTTGTGCACAAATTTGTGCATAAGAGGGGGGAATTACACATCTTTGAAACCGTAACAGATAGAAAAAAAATTTGTTGACAAAAAAACATCTTCTCTTTAAAATAAACAACTTTTGTTTGAAAAACTTTTTCATAAACTCAATAGTTTTCTCAAAATTTGTCCTCAAATTTGAAAACAATGAGAAATATAATTGATAGGCGAATGAAGGCATGGTCTCCATGGACCCGTAGGTATACATAACAACCATACATACTATTTTTGTACCCAGTATATTTGTAAATATACAAGGTATATTAAGTTTAGTTACGACTTTGTAATGCTTGAAAATATTAATCCTTGACAAAAATGCTTTACAAAGATATTCATAAAATGGCCTAATTCGGCCATCTGTCTGTCTGTGAAGTCGATAACTCAAAAACGAGAAGAGATAACGAGCTGAAAATTTTTGTATGCGTTCTAGACCAAAAAATTAAGGTCAAATTCGTTAATGGGCAAAATCGGAAAGTAATTCCCCCCGCCAGGGTGGAAAAAATATATCTTTGAAACCGTAAGAGGTAAACAAAAATTTTATTGACAAAAAATTTTCTTCTTTTTAAAATAAAGAACTTTTGTTTGCAAAAATTTTTCATAAACTCAATAGTTTTCTCAAAATTTGTACTCACATGTACAAACATAACATACATCAAATAGTATTGTTTTTATGTTTATTTCAGTTTTTTCAACCAGGTGTGTATATAAGTTTTTTTGTACAAAATTTTGCAAATAGTTTATTCAAAGGTCCATCGATCCTATCAAAAATTATCTATATATAATGTATATATATATATATATATATATATATATATATATATATATATTTAAATATATATATATATATATATACATATATTTACATATATATATATATATATATATATAATATAACGCTTCGTGTGGACCTTACACTTCTCATTGACGCTTCGCTTTGAATACGGTTCGCTGTAGCTTACGTTTCGTGTTGATAAACGCAAAGCCTTGACCGAACAATTCTTACTGATTAACGGTTCTTATTGGCTCACTAACGGTTCGCTTTAGCTTACGTTTCGCATTAGTAAACGCATTGCGTTTACTAAAGTTTCGCGGTAACCTAACACTTCCTATTGACTAACGGTTCTCATCGACCAACGCTTCACGTTGGCTGACTTACGGTTTGCGTTGATTAACAAACGCTTTGCTTTGATCTGACGCTTCCTATTGACTGACGCTTCTCATTGACCAACGCTTCGCTGACTAACGTTTCATTAAAGTTAACATTAAGCTTACGTTTCGCGTTGGTTAACGCTTTGCGTTGGTTAATTATTCGCTTGGCATAACGCTTCGCGTACCAATGAAGCTTCGCTTTGCATAACTAACGCTTCTTATTGACCAACGCCTCGCGTTGGCTGACTTATGGTTCGCTGCAGCTAACGTTCCGCGTTAGTAAAAGCTTTGCTAACAGTTTACTAACGCTTCGCGTTGACCTTACGCTTCCTTTTGACTTACACTTCTCATTAAGCTACACTTCGCGTTGGGTGATTTACGGTTTGCTTTAGCTTACATTTCGCTTTGCGTTTACAAACGCTTTGCGTTGATAAACTGAAGTTTCGCATTGATTAACAATCGCTTGGCGTTGATTAACTAACGCTTCGCGTTGATTAACTAACGTTTCGCAATGATTAACTATCGCTTGGCGTTGATTAACTAACGCTTCGCGTTGATTAACTAACGCATCGCGTTGTTAAACAAACGCTTCGCGTTGATTAACTAACGCTTCGCGTTGACTAATTAACGCTTCGCGTTGATTAACTAACGCTTCGCGTTCTTTATACAACGCTTCGCGTTGATTAACTAACGCTTCGCGTTGATTAACTAACGCTTCACGTTGATTAACTAACACTTCGCGTTGATTAACTAACGCTTCGCGTTGATTATCCAACGCTTCGCGTTGACTAACTAACGCTTCGCGTTGATTAACTAACGCTTCGCGTTGTTTATCATACGCTTCGCGTTGATTTACTAACGCTTCGCGTTGATTAACTAACGCTTCGCGTTGATTAACTACGCTTCGCGTTGACTAACTAGTGCTTCGCGTTGATTATCCAACGGTTCGCGTTGATTAACTAACGTTGTGCGCTGACTAACGCTTCACGTTGATTGACTAAGGCTTCGCGTTGATAAACAAACGCTTCGCGTTGATTAACCAACGCTTCGCGTTGATTAACCAACGCTTCGCGCTGATAAACTAACGCTTCGCGTTGATTAACTAACGCTTCGCGTTGATAAACTAACGCTTCACGTTTATTAACTAACGCTTCGCGTTGATTAACTAACGCTTCGTGTTATTTAACTAACGCTTCGTGTTGATTAACTAACGCTTCGTGTTGATTAACTAACGCTTCGCGTTGATTATCCAACGCTTCGCGTTGACTAACTTACGCTTCGCGTTGTTTATCTAACGCTTCGCGTTGATTTACTAACGCTTCGCGTTGAATTACTAACGCTTCGCGTTGATTAACTAACGCTTCGCGTTGATTAACTAACGCTTCGCGTTGACTAACTAACGCTTCGCGTTGATTAACTAACCCTTCGCGTTGAATAACTAACGCTTCACGTTGATTAACAAACGCTTTGCGTTGATGCACTAACGCTTCGCGTTGATTATCCAACGCTTCGCGTTGACTAACTAACGCTTCGCGTTGATTAACTAACGCTTCGCGTTGTTTATCTTACCCTTCGCGTTGATTTACTAACGCTTCGCGTTGATTAATTAGCGCTTCACGTTGATTAACTAATGCTTCGCGTTGATAAACTAACGCTTCGCGTTGATTATCCAACGGTTCGCGTTGATTAACTAAGGCTTCGCGTTGACTAACGCTTCGCGTTGATTGACTAAGGCTTCGCGTTGATAAACTAACGCTTCGCGTTGATTAACTAACGCTTCGCGCTGATTAACTAACGCTTCGCGTTGATTAACTAACGCTTCGCGTTGATAAACTAACGCTTCACGTTGATTAACTAACGCTTCGCGTTGATTAACTAACGCTTCGTGTTGATAAACAAACGCTTCGCGTTGATTATCCAACGATTCGCGTTGACTAACTAACGCTTCGCGTTGACTAACTAACGCTTCGCGTTGACTAACAAACGCTTCGCGTTGTTTATCTAACGCTTCGCGTTGATTTACTAACGCTTCGCGTTGATTAACTAACGCTTCGCTTTGATTAACTAACGCTTCAAGTTGACTAACTAACGCTTCACGTTGATTTACTAACGCTTCGCGTTGATTATCCAACGGTTCAAGTTTATTAACTAACGCTTCGCGTTGACTAACGCTTCGCGTTGATTGACTAAGGCTTCGCGTTGATAAACTAACGCTTCGCGTTGATTAACTAACGCTTCGCGCTGATTAACTAACGCTTCGCGTTGATTAACTAACGCTTCGCGTTGATAAACTAACGCTTCACGTTGATTAACTAACGCTTCGTGTTGATTAACTAACTCTTTGTGTTGATTAACAAACGCTTCGCGTTGATTATCCAACGATTCGCGTTGACTAACTAACGCTTCGCGTTGACTAACTAACGCTTCGCGTTGACTAACTAACGCTTCGCGTTGACTTACTAACGCTTCGCGTTGACTAACTAACGCTTCGCGTTGTTTATCTAACGCTTCGCGTTGATTTACTAACGCTTCGCGTTGATTAACTAACGCTTCGCGTTGATTAACTAACGCTTCGCGTTGATTAACTAACGCTTCGCGTTGATAATCCAACGCTTCGCGTTGAGTAACTAACGCTTCGCGTTCATTAACTAACGCTTCGCGTTGTTTATCTTACGCTTCGCGTTGATTAACTAACGCTTCGCGTTGATAAACTAACGCTTCGCGATGATTAACTAATGCTTTGTGTTGATTAACAAACGCTTCGCGTTGATTAACTAACGCTTTGCGTTTACCTTACTCTTTCTATTGACTAACGCTTCTCATGACCAACGCTTCGCTGACCAACGCTTGGATGACTTACGGTTTACTTAAGCTTACGTTTCGCGTGGGTTAACGCTTATCGTTTACCAACGATAATTTTACGATTTGCGTAAAATCACGCTTCGCGAATCACCAAAGCGACTCTCCGGCGCTTCGCTTTGACTAACTAACGCGTCTCTTTAACCAACGCTTCGCGTTGGCTTACTTACGGTTCAATTAAGCTTACGTTTCTCGTTGGTTAACGATTCGCGTGAAATCACGCTTCGCGAATCTTTGACGCTCCGCTTTGGATAACTAACGCTTCTCATTGACCAACTCTTCCGTTTACCAACGCTTTACGTTTACCAACGCTTTCCGTTAATTTTCTAAATCTTCGCGTTGACTACCTTTTCGCGTCGCCTAAAGGCTCGCAATGACCAACGCTTTGCTTCGCGTTGATTAACTAACGCTTCGCGTTGTTTATCTTACCCTTCGCGTTGATTTACTAACGCTTCGCGTTGATTAACTAACGCTTCGCGTTGATTAACTAGCGCTTCACGTTGATTAACTAATGCTTCGCGTTGATTAACAAACGCTTCGCGTAGATTATCCAACGGTTCGCGTTGATTAACTAACGCTTCGCGTTGACTAACGCTTCGCGTTGATTGACTAAGGCTTCGCGTTGATAAACTAACGCTTCGCGTTGATTAACTAACGCTTCGCGCTGATTAACTAACGCTTCGCGTTGATTAACTAACGCTTCGCGTTGATAAACTAACGCTTCACGTTGATTAACTAACGCTTCGCGTTAGTTAACTAACTCTTCGTGTTGATTAACAAACGCTTCGCGTTGATTATCCAACGATTCGCGTTGACTAACTAACGCTTCGCGTTGACTTACTAACGCTTCGCGTTGACTAACTAACGCTTCGCGTTGATAATCCAACGCTTCGCGTTGAGTAACTAACGCTTCGCGTTCATTAACTAACGTTTCGCGTTGTTTATCTAACGCTTCGCGTTGATTTACTAACGCTTCGCGTTGATTAACTAACGCTTCAAGTTGACTAACTAACGCTTCACGTTGATTTACTAACGCTTCGCGTTGATTAACTAACGCTTCGTGTTGATTAACTAAAGCTTCGAGTTGATTAACAAACGCTTCGCGTTGATTAACCAACGATTCGCGCTGACTAACTAACGCTTCGCGTTGTTTATATAACGCTTCGCGTTGATTTACTAACGCTTCGCGTTGATTAACTAACGCTTCGCGTTGATTAACTAACACTTCGCGTTGATTAACTAACCCTTCGCGTTGATTAACTAACGCTTCACGTTGATTTAATAACGCTTCGCGTTGATTAACTAACGCTTCGCGTTGATAATCCAACGCTTCGCGTTGACTAACTAACGCTTCGCGCTTATTAACTAACGCTTCGCGTTGTTTATCTTACGCTTCGCGTTGATTAACTAACGCTTCGCGTTGATAAACTAACGCTTCGTGATGATTAACTAATGCTTTGTGTTGATTAACAAACGCTTCGCGTTGATTAACTAACGCTTCGCGTTTACCTTACGCTTTCTATTGACTAACGCTTCTCATGACCAACGCTTCGCTGACCAACGCTTAGATGACTTACGGTTTACTTAAGCTTACGTTTCGCGTGGGTTAACGCTTATCGTTTACCAACGATAATTTTACGATTTGCGTAAAATCACGCTTCGCCAATCACCAAAGCAACTCTCCGGCGCTTCGCTTTGACTAACTAACGCTTCTCTTTAACCAACGCTTCGCGTTGGCTTACTTATGGTTCAATTAAGCTTACGTTTCTCGTTGGTTAACGATTCGCGTGAAAGCACGCTTCGCGAATCTTTGACGCTCCGCTTTGGATAACTAACGCTTCTCATTGACCAACTCTTCCGTTTACCAACGCTTTACGTTTACCAACGCTTTCCGTTAATTTTCTAAATCTTCGCGTTGACTACCTTTTCGCGTCGCCTAAAGGCTCGCGATGACCAACGCTTTGCGTTAACAGACGGTCGCGTTGTATAACTCAATTATATAACTCAATATTTAAATATATAAAAATCGCAAGAACATTAATATCAAATTTTTTAAATGCATGAACATTTTTACTGTTTCAATATTAATTATTAATACAAAACAAACATTTACAAATCTAGAGCACGGTAGAGCGCAAGGCCGAGTTTAAGGGACATTTGGCATTCTCACTTACAGTGCTATTACTACAGGAAATATCATAGATAATTTGACCCCGAAATATCTTCTGAACGAAACCAGCAACAGTGCTGATTTTTTGATAATTCATAATTTATAAACATTGGATAGGCAGAAATATTAACAATACTAAGTATATACAACTCAGTATATACTGGGTATTCAAACAATTAACTCAGTTAGTTGTTACATTACTTGTTTTTCAATATTTTTTAGTTGATTTGTAATTTTATTCATTCGGTTTTTGGAAATTCATAATGGAATGGAAAATTGAATCGAAATTTTGTAAACTGAGCGCTCCTTTGGCGGCCATGTGTACACACATACACTCCCGTTCCCGTCCAAAAAAAATGAAAAGACTTGAAATATTAGTTTTCTTACGTTTGTAACTCTCTGTATAATGTATAATTTTAATTATTTATAAACAAAGAGAAGTAATATATTTTTTTAGCGTGTAAAAAAAATGGAAGCATAAACTGAATTTATATTTTTTAATTATATATGCAGTGTCAGTGACAGAGTAAGCATTTAAAAAATATATGTAATGTGAGTACATGTCAAGTATTATATCTTCCTCTTACGTATAAAAATTAAATAAAATGTTGTATCTATAAAAAACATTTACTACAAGAATAATCAAAATTGTGAGAGACTGATTCAGTTCAAGTCTGCTCATTTTTTTTGAACGAGAGTGTACATATAAGAGCTAAGAATTTAAAATGTCATAACCCATGAACTTTTTCTTGTAATTTAATAACTTCAAAACGGCTGAACCGATTTTGACAACGATTCAGAATTAAACTGCATAGAATATTGGCTATAAAATTATTTTGTTCCATGCATATTTGTTTTGTGCGTAAATGCTTCGGATAAAAGTTGATCATTATAATACATTAACAACTTTTATTCGAAACATTTTCGCAAAAATCGAATGAAGTTACAAATCAACTAAAAACTTTTGAAAAATGAGCGCTACTTAAATCAAAGATCTGGTGCCCAACACACTACAAAGGCTACTGACAAACTTATCAGGAAAGACTAAATATTTTACGCAGCCGACTTAGAAAAAAGTTTGGAGTAGAAAAAAAACCCTCGTTTAACATACACTCTTCGAATAATCTAAATTATACATGTAATTACGAATAGAACCCAAAAAACTTGAAATGGCCATTTAGAATGTTTGTTAATGTCTTTTATTTAATACCTTGTCAAAGAAAATGTGTTAGTATTATTACTGTGTGGTACTAATGTTATTGTTTCTAGTTATTATAATTTGCATTTAAAATCTGAGCCCCTTCAACTTCTCATTCTAATATCGTTCAACATATTTTAACATAATTCACATTAACATATTTGTATTTTTTGTTAAATTAGAACTGACATCATTTTTAGCGAATTTCCTGAAACGAAATAAAACAATTGGTCTCGTACCGACTTCAAAATTTTGCAAAAGTTTCTTAAAATGTCCATCGATCCTACCTAGTTGATGTCGAAAATCACCATCGGTAAAATTTGTATATATATATATATATCCATATATATATATATATATATATATATATATATATATATATCTATGGACATATATGTATATATATATATATATATATATATATAATCGCTAATATAGTCTGTAATCGCTCTAGCGGTCACAATTTTAATCTGTTTGGAATTAAATTTGGTATTTGAGGCGCTTTTGGTATTCAAAAGGTCAAGTTCGTTAATGGGTAAAATCGGACAAGGGGAAATGTGGGTTTAAAGCAAGGGGGAAACATAAAATTTGACAAATCTCCAAAAATAGTCGAAAAATTTGTAAGAACTAAAATTGTAGGTACTAAATTTAACTGTGATTTTGTTTCTTATCATTTTTTCTGTTACACTAATATTTACAGAAATATTGACGGTTTAAAATTGAAAATTAAATTCCTTAATATCTCTGTACACATAAGAGTTTGAGCAAAAATGATAAGTTGATGAATTGTAGTAAACATGATTTTCTACAACTTTATTCCTTACGCATTTTTCGGCTGCTCTAATATTAAGAGAGATATTTTATATTTTGTGTTTTCTTCTTACTTTATGGCCCCCTTCCCCCTTGACGTATGTCATTTATTAGTAAAATTGGCCTTGCAAATACTAAAATCATATACGACATTTCATTTTGATCAGACTAAAATTGTGACCGCTAGAAAGTGATTTATGTATTCTAAGGAAATTCGCAGCAGCTCATGCGTAACGAAAATTTTCTATATTTTCTTGCATAACTGCAAACACACTTGTTCCGATTCCAGGTTGATGAGCTTTACACAAATAATATTAAATAATTAGGAGTTCACCCACAATTGTTCATATTGCTTTCTAGAGCGTAGCCAGAGTTCTGATTTATAAGAACTCTTAAACATACTCATATTAAGTTGACTTGTATGTATGTAATCCTGTCATCCATTTTTAATTGCCACATGAACTTTGAACTTTACTTGAAAAAATGAACCAAAACTTTGGTGGTGGCGTCGGAAAATAGATTACAATGTTATGTTATAACGAATTTGACTAAAAAATAGAATATGTTTAAATAAAATTATAATGGAATGCAGTTATCAAAACAAATTTTAGTAAATTCAGCTACTATAGCTAGTTGAAAATGTTTCATCATATCAACATGCAATGCACAACCGACAAAACGACAGCGTAATGAAACAGTTTGAATTTTGAATGAAACAAATATATTTTATATAAACCATCACTTTTTACAGGGTGTCATAAAACACTGTTCAATTTTTATCGTTTTAAGTCGTGGTAATTAGAACTTTGATCATCCTGCGAATTAATAAGGTGATTTAAAACAAACAATTATGGTAAAAACGAGTGTAGTGACTATGTTTAACGTTTTAAATTTCTTGTAATAGAATTATGATCTTGACGCAAGAACCAGGTAAGTCCAAATTTTTCCAATTTTTTTAAATGCATTTTTGCATTACAGCTACATTGTCCACAGTCAAAAATTCATTTAAAATAAAAATTGGAAAATTTGGACTTACCTAGCTCTTGTATCAAGAGTGTTTAGGTTTCCTAGAATCAGATATTTTTTATGTATCCTAGCAGTATGCCAGAAAATGTTTTTCAGATATTCTTGTCTTAAGCGACATGTTTATTGCATTTCTATGTTTCGCTCTGTGCATAAGACCTTGCACGATGTATCGATTGAAGCTATCCTCAAACTTTCTTCTATTAAAGTTATCGAGAAGCCAGTGGGGTAAAGTTGCTTCATGACATTTAATATACATTTTCCAGTTAGTTAAGAGGCTCGTTACATATGTTCTCTGTATAGTAGCCTAAGGAAGAGCTCAAAGAAAATAGTTAAATATGGAAAGTTACGACTAAAAAATTAAAAGAAATTTAGTCTTTTAATTATTTCGATAATGCTTCTACCTTAAGAAGGACTATCTTCACTCTTGAACGGTACAATATTTTCTAAACATTATTAGCTGTCGTGGGTATTTTGTTAATTTTTCTTCCATTCGAAGTATTTTGGCATAGAGTGCTTATCCATATTATTTGAACATATAAGCATTGCGTTTAAGCTATGAGATGAAAACGTTCGATTTATCCACTGTTCAGACTCCACTTAATTTAGTTCAGTTTAGACTAGTCCGCTGAGTGACATTCTCGCCAGATTCTTTTTACATCAAATTAAACAAAATTCAATGATATATAGCAAGAAAGCCTTTCTACGTCTTTTTAACCGACCCCTAAAGGACAAGGAATTTGTATGTAGGTTGAATTAGTAGGTTGTGCGACTGCAATCGAGTTTGATAGGAACTATGTCGATATTCATCTGGAGTTCACAAGCATAGCTGCTTACTTTCGTTCTTGTCCATACGCCGACAGTTTAGTCAATTAACCACTCCATTAATTTTTTTATTTATTTAATTAATTTCATTGCCAAACTGCTGCCGTTGGGAATCGAACCAGCAACTTCCCAGTTCCGAGTAGAGTGCCTTAACCAACTGGACCACTAGGGCTGGTCATCTTTAAGATGTTGCCATAATTTCCATATTAATGCTTTGATACATCCATTAGGCAAGAACAGTAGGAAAATTTCCAACAATGTGTTGTATTATAGGTTAGTTTCTCTGTGATGTCATTCATTATTTTAACTAACAAACGTTTACATACATTCATGCATACATCCATACAACATTTAATAATAATATTGTACTTATACATTTATACGTACATACATTATTATATTATACATTATATTATATATTATGTTATATTATATTCATTTTGTTTTATTTGTTTATTTGTTTGTGTAAGAACAAATATTTCTGAATGTTGTCATGTCATTCAAAAAGAGATATATGAGTGACGTCATTCATATAAGTACTATAATCATAATCATCAGAATGATCATAATCATAACATAATACTGGCAGGCAGAGCTCAGCTGAGCTGAACTGAGCTGAGATTTTGTTTTTATAGTTTTGTGTTTTGTATGTAATGAAAATAAACTAATATTTAAGTAAAATATAATGTATAGAATGATTTATTATGTTTGATGAAATATAACCTTACTTTAGCTTTCACTCGGGCAGAATATACATATTAGATGACAAGGCAGAAGGTTGTTCTGTACTAGGCTCCGACCACTATTCTGTTTTTTTTTCTTAATTAAAACATAATCGTAGTGTTAGTAATGATAGTAGAGGGCACAATCCAGGCATGTAAACCTATGTATACTTCCTAAAATGCAGTCATCACTCTGTCCAATATGCCCATTCAGATAGACTGTAGCGGCTGCCCTGGACGGGCAACACTTCGATCATAAGGTTCCTTGTGATGCCTAAGAATGTGAGGATGTGAATGGAGTGGTAGTAATTTTTGTGTGTGGGCTAGCAATTGGTAGGATGTCGATATTCGAATATCGAACTATGTCGATATTCATCTGGAGTTCGTGAAGGAAACTGCAGAAAACCTTCACAAGCATAGCCGGTTACTTCGTTCTTGTCCATACGCCGACAGTTTAGTCAATTAACTGCTCCTCCTTTTTTTTCTTAATATTTCACAAACTACCGATGTCGGAATTCGTACCCATAACCACTCAGTCCCCAAGTAGACATAGCGCCTTGTACCGCTCAGCTACTTGGCTGGTTATACCCATCTATCTTATGTAATATATAGCCCTTGCTCTATTCTTGGTGGGTAATTATAACTTTTTATAAAGGTTCCTTTGAAGAATGTTAGAATATCTCCACATTTTACCTGTTGAAGAACTTTAGTAGCGCTTAATGTGATATATCTTATTGGTATTCTTCATAAACATAGCGTTCTGCTCAGTGATAGACTTTGTAGTAGGATGGACAAATTGAACTATTTTCCATTCTCTTGAGGTATACTCATAGATGTTGTTATACCTAATCTCTAATCAGGATCCCAGTCATAACATTGATTATCTCCTACCTAACTGTACACTTCCATTATTTATTCATCGATTTATTCTCAAAATTATCCAAGAGTCGTTATTTCATGTTATAGGTCAAGTCTCTACGTATCTAGTTATGAATATAGTCTCCGGCAGAACACACCCACCTACAGGATTTCAATCGATATGATGAAGCTTTGGATCTTCAAGATATACTTTATACATTGCATTCATACATTGACTTCAGGACTTAGATAATATTAAGACACGCTGGGAAACCACAAACCCCTGACATATTAAGATCTCATAAGTTTAACATGAACCATCATAATTCTTCTAAGTGTAACAAATTTGCAAAGACACAATCACATGTTTTAAGAATAAATAATAAAAGTATCATTTTAATAAAATATTAAGAAAGGTAAGAAGTATCCCATAATGTAATTACATTTGGTTACAAAACTACAGACATCGTTTGGTACTTTTGATTGAACAAAAATAATATAATAATATACGTCCATTATCCTGCCTTCAACAAATGACAATTGTAAACCGAAAGAATTTAATAAGAAATTATATTAAAATCTTTTTAAATGTGTCACCGGGTCCATGATTTCCAAAAAATCAGAAAGTAAATTATGTCTGTTGTAAACAAAAAAGTAATATAAATATATACACATCTAAAAATTGTATACTTCTAAATATGGATTTCGATATACGATACGATATATGTCTGATGAAAAAACAATAGTATGTATAGGGTGGCGCATAAGTAGCGTTATGCGCCATAAGTAACGAAAATGCTCTGGAAAGAGCACATCAGGTCGAAGCAAACAATGGGCACCATTTGAAAGACATATTATATTCAAAAACATAATGTGAACCATATTTCCAAACTGTAATCTGAATTTTCATAAATGCCAACGTTAAATAAAATCAGAAAGATAAAAGTTATACATTAAATAATCATAACATTACTTATACGCCACCTTATACTTACTCAATATTCCACGAAATACAAATTTGATGAGATGGCTGGTAAAATATGGTAAATTAGATTAATTTTTTTACCTTTTAAACTCACTAAAACATAACTAAACTTTTGTTATTTAGTAAAGCATTAAAAAGCAAAAAATAATTAAATTGATAGATAATTGTAAAAGCATAGGGTGACTTGTGTTCTATTAAATTATGAAAAAAGCTCGCTTTTACAACGAGCTTTTAAATTTTTTTTCATGCTTTTTAGTACACTATCTAGTGATACGATCGTGGTTTTTATAGTTGCTTTTTTTTTAAATACAAAATTGTTCAATTATTAGTATTTGGAACAATTTAGAAGAAAACACTATTTTACGAAATTGAATACAATAAATAGAACACCATCAAACGCTTTCAGCTTATATTATCATTAAATAAAAGTGTTTGTATAGTAGTCATAAAAACCAGGTTTGATATAATATGTACAAAACCTAGGTTTATGCATGTAACATCGTCAATATTGTTACAGGTGCCCTATAATATTCCATTCAATTTTCTGAAATCAATACAAATTTAATCCTACCTAAGTGAAAGCTGATGTTCTTATAAAATAATGACTGACATTGTTGTTGCTCTGCTTGTATATTATATTGCCATAAGAGGGTGGATAACAGTACATACATTTAGAACAAACTGGTGGTGATGGTGAGTAAAACATGGGGCTTGCTTGCTTGCATCATATGTACTTCTTACTAATCTTCTGTGACTGTGTCTGTGTTGATTAAACGAAACAATTCTTAGTCAGGGGTGGTAGTCTATATAGTCTTCTGAATGTACTGGAACTATTACTGTTGTTGGTCAGAGTCCATCGTCGATTTAAGTTGATTGGTGGAATTTAATAGATTCACTGAGTGTAACATCACCAAAAATGTTAAACAAGTGAAAATAACGAGTAACTAAGTTAATTGCTAAAATACCGAGTATATAAATAGTTCATTATCAATGCGTAAACTGTTTATTTTAGTATATTCAGGCACACATCTATAAAAATACAAGCTGTAGGTACACGACGATATAAATTCAAGTTTACCAATAAAGCCGAAGGCAATAGCAGTCATGCTAATAGATAGTAAGGTCAAATTCTTGAATGGGCAAAAGCAGACCAATGTTTGAACAAAACTGCCCATCTTTGAAATCGTAGATAGAAGAAAAATTAAAAGAGATAGAAGAAAAATGAAAAGACTAAAAAAGTTAGTTTTTTTTTATTAATTAAGAACTTTTGTTTAAAACTTATTTTCATAAACTCAGTGTATACCGGGTATTTAAGCACTTAACTCAGCGAATTAAAGATTTATTATCTTTTAAAGTTTACTTTCTATTGATTTTTTATTTATTTTTTATAAAACAATAACATTATCAACAACAACAAGAAGTGTTTTGTAACGGAATCTTAACCAGAGCTGCTGAAAATTCATAAGATTTATTACAACAATTTCGATTTTATGAGCACTATCCAATTTAGCTAAAAATAAGTTTTTATTAAAATCGGATACCCAAAATTTTGGTTCAAACGAAAAACATTTTGTTATCCATTTTAATACAAAACTATTTTTTATGGTCATTTTGGCCAAAAAAGTACGAAAATCCGGTTCATTTTGACGTCCGATCAACACATTTCAAAATTTTCGCCTTTCAATTCATACAGTTTTGAATTTTAGCAGTATGCGTTTGATACCTTGAAAACCGTTAATCGTATCGTATTTTAACCAAAGCCATCGGTTTTTCTAGGTCCAATTTGCGTTTAAAACGAGTTGAGTTTGAGTTTGAATTTAAAACGAAGTTTTTATCAAAATCGGGGATATAAAATGTTCCTCCAATTTTAGCGATTTTTTTGCTCTATTTCTTATCGATTTGTAATGATTTTCAATCGTTATCAATAAGATTATGTATGGTAAATAATTGAAAATATTCATTTAATAGCATCGTACACAACTGCGTACGATGTAAATCAGACTATGTAATTTTCTTAAATGTTCTCTCGACTTTATTATATTTCGTTTTCCTTTCACATCTCAAGTTCATTGAAGTATCATATAAACGTCGGAAATATCTCCAAAAGATTTTTATACCCGGTATATAGGTTATATACCAGTGACAAATATTGATCGTAGTAAAATAATTATGGCATACTAGTTCATAAAATGACCAAATTAGTCCATTTCTGCATATCCAATCTTTGAAGCCGTATGAGATAGAAGAAATATTAAAATACATGACAAATGTTAGTTTTTTTTAAATAAAGAAATTTTGTTTGAAACTTCTTTTCATAAACTCAGTATATACCGGGTATTTAAGCAATTATCTCAGTTAGTTCTTCTTTTCTTCTTGTTTTTTTAATATTTTATTTATTTTATGTGATTTATCTGTCATAACACTTGTACTATTTTTTGCAAATGTATACAGATTTTCTTACGTAACACAATTTAAGACAAAACATTTTGTATATTTTTTGATATACTATTGGATAAGAGTTAGACAAAATAGATAAACATCGTCTGGTTCAATACATGCGTTTTCACTATATGTATATGTAAAAGTATAGATAGGTACAGATTTTCATTTCAATGGATAACTTTCACATAATATCTGTTAAAAAATATCAATAAACTATTGATATGTTTTGTAGTTTGAATCAATAACGTGACTGTTTTAGTTTATAAAAATAAGTTTCCAGACCACAATTTGAGCTTTTATACTTATAAATTCTCTGATGCAGTAAACCATCACGTCAACTTAAGGTTAGATAATCTTGTTCGATAATATAAAATATAAAATAAGTTTTTATAAAATGAATGAAATAATCATTTAAATAATTTTTTTAACGAACCTGTAGTGTAAACATCCGTTCTAAATCTTGGACTTCAATATCTACTCATCTGAGTGCAACATTTGGGTACACGTCGTAATCATCAACAAACGTGTGCATACATTATTAAATATTGAGACAAAAAATAGCCATTGGTGTAAAGTCTATCAATTTATATATTTTATTTTATATTCTTAAGCTTAGATTTCAGCTTGAATGTACCGAGATATCTTAATACATTCCAACAAACCAATGATTGCGATTGCTTTCAAATAATTTTTGAATCGAATAACTGCTAGTTTAAAAGTATTGTTCATTTTTCGTTTCAGTCATTTAATCAACTTTTTTTTAGAATGTGCAATTTGTAACAATATTAAAATAGAAATTTTTCAAGTACCCTTGACAAAGCTACGAAGCAGCTTTTATACACATTCGGTACAAAATAAAATAGAAAACCAATTTGTGAAAAATAAGTGAACATTTAAAGTCATTTCTAACACCACCGATTTTCACAAAAAACATTTTTTTATAAGACATAAACCATGTTTGTTGTATCGGATTAAGCCTTACACCATTTGTTGACTGGTAACACAGAAAATGAAACACAAGTTGACGACAAATCGAATAGACCTTATTTACGAAAAAAATCTGGTATGAACTTGACACATAACCTCTATATACAGATAATGTTTTGTTCTGCACTGTTTGTACATTTAAAATATATTTCTATATTCAAAATTATTTGTCGTTTATGGGAGTCGAGACCACTTGCAATTTTGGATGATGTTACGTTACTGTTCCATGATGAACTCTACCAATTCTTTGAACTAACGGTCTTGAGAACGAAAGATGTCTCAAGAAACTAATAATCCAGGATAATCAAATCGAAGCAGATACTTTACAGGAACCTTTTTCCCACTTTCCCTGGTGCTTCCAAAAACAAAGTGTTTCTTTTAAATCTAGTTCTTAAATAGGAAAAAAGCAATGAGCAAGTATAAAACAAATTGTACAAAAATATATATGTAACTAGTTGACAGAATCAGCAGTGCGCAAATTGTTCGAACCATTTTTGAGAGAATCTATAATGATCGATAAATTATTTTCAGTGGAACGATTACGGCCAAAAGCTTGATTTTACAAATTCTTTTGCCACAAAACTTAATATTTTGTTTGATTAATGTTTCTTATTTCGAATAAAAAAATGTAATAAAATTAAAATTCGCTGAAATGTTTTTATACATCGACAAATTTCACAAAAATATGAAGCTTTAAATTTAACAATTAAGCAAAGACAATAATGACCAATCCGAGTGGTCGAGCTGTTAAAAACGCTCGGCTCAAGTGTGTCAATTAACTAAATTTTTTTGTTTAATAATGGGGCGGTTAATTGACAAGAACGAAAGTACCCCGCTTTTGAAGGTTTTCTGCAATTTCCCTTCACAAACTGCAGATAAGTATCGGCACAATTCCTATCAAAGTTGGCTGCAGTCACACAACCTACCAATTCCTAGTTTACATACCAATTCCTTATCCTTTACGGGCCCTAGAAAGGCCTACTTTCCAGGATTTGTCCTGCCTTCCGCTACTACTACGAAGGTTATATACTTTAAGGGACATCACAATGTAGGAAATAGATATTAATTCCATTTATTACCAGTTTCCGTTTTCGAGGAAAGAGATTAAGAATAAATTGCTAATTTTCGAATAAACATATTATTTTTCAGAAATAAACAAACTAAGAACCCTATTAAGAAGTGATGATCGTACAATTTTAAGATATCGTGTTGTAATTTATCTACATACCTGAAACGATACAATAATCATTATATTTGTCATATGAGCTGAGGGTTAATTATCATATCAAATTCAACTTACGTTTTACAAAACTCCAAAATGTTTAAAATTCCAAACACATAACTAATTACAATTTGTTTTAGAAGGCTATATCCTTATTTCATCATTATGTTACATTATATACCATACTTTGCTTTGTTTATTTCTTTTGTATAGATAACAGTTTTTTTTCTCATATGTCAGGATACGGTTTTACCGCTATTCATACGAATCTTCAGGTTCAATTACTGACCACGGGAATCGCATCTGAAAGTAATCGACCTGTCTGTTACCCTATAAGAATTATTCCACATCAAAAATTTACTTGTAACAATCGTAATAAAAAAGTATCTCTTGTAAATTATCATTTGACCGAAAACGTTTAACAAAGAAAGTCTGTTTCACAAAGAAATCTAATAATATACCACGCCGTGAAAAACAAAAGTATTCATATTATTTATTCCATTTGTTAAATTGTTTAATCTTTCATATTTGATTCATGTTGTAAATAAATATAATCGTAAATTGTAATAATCCGTAAGTAATTTTTGTGTAAAATATATATTCGTCTGTGTGTTCCAATTTATATTCATAAACTATAATAGTGAATTAAAATTATTATTATTAACTGTGATTTTTATAGACAATTAAATTGAAAAATAATTTACATTATTATTTTCTTTACATAAAAGAAAACATTAGGAACAACTAAAAAGTTGTATTTGATTCTGTGTGTTTAAAATTAAAAATACTAGGGTTACTATAACTTTGACATTTATTTATTAATAACAACCGTGAAATTGAACCCTCATTAAAAATACTAAATGAATATACGTGAAGTTAGACCCTCATTAAAATTATTGAATGAATAATTTTAGTTTTTAAGCGGGAGTATTTGAATGTCATAAATCCAATTGTTTGACCAGATTGACGAAAAGACTTAGATAGAAATCAAAGTGTGCGTATTTAAAATCAAAACATCCAAAAGCGTCACATACCATCCAGATGGTAAGACGATACCCCAAAGTGAGCAGATTCGAGGAAAATAATCGAACATTGTAGTATATATACATATAGATGATAGAAAAAGAAAAAAACAAATTTTATAGTATCAGTTGTTATAGTACTTTAACTAATACATTTAAATGTTATGTAGGATATAGCGACAACAACAACAAAAAATAACAAAATAACCATATAAAACGAATGCTAAAAGAACTAACTGCATGAAGAGCGAGACGTGAGAAGATGGGTGACATCAAGGGGTGTTTTAAGTTCATTTATCAACGTTTCCGTATTCCGTCCGAAAGCAGATCGTGCACACAATGACATGCTTTATCTAACTAAATACCAAAACTTAAATGTTATATAAAAATAAATAACTTAAATATATATATATATATATATATATATATATAGGTGAGTCAAAAGTCATGGAGTTTTTTTAAGGGTACATAGGGGATGAAATTCTAAGATGAAAACTCCTTGGACATTTTTGCACCTGATCCATCGTTAATTAGATATTAATTTAATAAAGTAACCAATTAGAGAAACGCGTTATCAGAAAAATAAATGGTGAGGAATGAACGCAGCGGCAGCAGAGATACGTGAGGGGAGCGAGCTCTCCCCACCACTAACGTAGAGCGAGTCAACCTTATGCGTTTCAAATCCGGTACAGTTTTTTTAATAGAATTTTAAAAAATTTTGGAAAAAAAATTTAATTCTTTTTTTCCGAAAAATCTAATTAACTGAATTATTCAGTTTTTATTATATTTCTTACGATGATCTTTTACGGCGGCATTTGATGTTGTATTTTTAAAGTTAAGAGCTGATTAGATTTTGGAATCGATCGCTACAGTAGTGTAAAAGTTCTTTAAAAAAATATTTTTGGGATTATCATCAAGATAGTCAGGATAGTTTTTTAGGACCTCAAAAATTCAAGATCTTATAAAAACTCAGTTTACCCTTTAAACTTAGTTCTACCCAATATTTGAAAACCTTCAATTTACTTAACGAAAAGTTGAAAGTATAATTTTTTTCAATATTTTACTGAGCTAAATTATGGGTGATTCGTTGCTTAAACTTTTTAACGAAAAATGTAGTTTTCAGGTATAATGAATCATTCAATTTTCATTGAATTGAGAGCTGTTTCCACTCTCTAATTAACGGTGGATCAGTTCAAAATGTCCAAGGACTTTTAATCTTAGAACTTCATCCCCTATCCAACCTTTCAAAAAACTCCATGACATTTGACTCACCCTGTATGTATATATATATATATATATATATATATATATATATATATATATATATATATATATATATACATATATATAAATATTGTTGTATATACGTACATATATATGAGTAGAACATGTGTAATATAATCTATTTTTGGTGTAAAATTAATGTTTTAAATGTGCTTTTGATTCTATTTTTAATTTTATTATAAATATTTTATATATTTAGTAGTGGAATTGGTAGAGAAATTCATGTAAATAGTGCGTTGTGTAAGTTTCAATAAAATCAGTAACGAGTTTCTGATAAGAAAATTATATGAAAAAAAATATTTATAACCCTTCATTAGAAGCAATAACGCATTACACAGCCCAAAGTGATTAATTAAATACAAAAGCTTATTGGGCCGCTTTGTTTTGTAAGTTTTTTAGGAAAGACTTTAATTTTTTTCCAATCTCTACTGTTATAAAATTGTAAATCTGTCTGTTCATTTGTTTGTTTGTTAGAGCATTATGCAAAACCTACTAAACCGATTTTGATTAAACTTTTTTTGTCTAGCTTATGAGCAAACTTAAAAACTAATGTATGTTCATATTACTACGAAAGATATAATTCGGAATATTCATCGAAATAGAAATTTGGTGGCAGTGTCGATAAATATTTGATGTAGTGGAAGCGGTGGAAAATTCAATTGAGGTTTTTTGTCTTTAAATGATGGGAGCCCCGAGATATAACAATAAAACGCGTGCGAAGCCGCGGGTATATGCTAGTAATGATATAATAATGGGATTTTTCCTCCGTTTCTAAGACTCACAGTGTATAATAGAAGCCATCCACATCATTATTGATTTTTATCCTCTATTGATCCCATATTGACACCATTAATGATATGGGTAGAGGGCAACGAATTGTATGGCAGACTTGATATAGATTGTGAACCTTCAGTCGACTATGATAGGAACTATGTCGATATTCATCTGGAGTTCATGAAAAGAAGCAGCAGAAAACCTTCATAAACATAGCCGGGCAATAACCCGCCCCATTAATTTTAACTCATAAACTGCCCCCGTTTTTTATTCGAACCCGCAATCTTCCAGTTCCAAGCAAACTTTTATAACTAGCAATTTAAATATTATTTGCAGTTTTGAGACACACATATTTATATCAATAGTCAATTGTGAAATTTTACCATCAACAGATCCAATTGCAAAGTTCGACGTCGAAACCTTGTTTTTCGACATTGTCTCCAGTACTTTTATATATAATAAAACTTATTAGTTTAACGCAGCTAAGGAACTGTTCATAAATATTTTTTGATTCAATACAAAATTCGTTATCTTATCTCATGACTTTTCGATTCATATTCGAAACACCTACATAAAAAAATGAAACAAATATTCATATATTTTTCTATATAATTATTATATTTCAAAATAATTACATGCAATAAATAACGAAATAATGACTTCATTTTGTAAAAAAACACACCCAGTGACATAATGTTCAAAATTTCTTATTATCTCATTATTACTGACAGTTACTACGAGTAGTTTTTTTATATCAGATTTTTTTTTTTTAATTAATTTAATTTAACTTAAAAAATATTTTAAATCATATTTTATTCGTTAGAGTTTTCAATTTCAAAACTAGAATGTGTTTATTTAGAATCTTACAATGGCGGGTCCTGGTCTATAGTCAAATTCATGATCCCTTATAGTTTCGCCATGCGCATCTGAATGTTTCAATTTCTTTTACTTGCAGTTTATGATAAATTACAGTGAAACTCTAGGACGCTAGCACTCTGTTGTAGGAGGTTGGATGAATATAAGAGAATCCAATAATTAATTAATAATCCTACAAATAATAAATAAAAAGACAGGAATAAAGATATAGATTATGTTTATTAAAATGAATTTATCAAAAGGTCTAAATGACTTTGTTGATAGTTAAAGTAATGAACATAAATAATTACCGTGATAACTCAGGGAGCATGTAGTTGAAATGCAAAGGTATTTAATAAACTAAAGTACATATAATTTGAGTAGCGATTCCGCTACACCCTCAACCATATATCAGAACTAATTTGTTGGAATATACCAAGACATCCTGGTATATTCGACCTAAAACCTTATCTAAAAGAATGATCAAATAATTACCAATTTATGGACTTCAAACCAATGTTAATTTTTAGCCTCAAAATTCAATAGTTAAATACAAGTTTGTTGGTAGTTACAAGGTACATCTAGACACTCATGTGTCTAGATGTTGACGCAGTCCAAGATCTAGTATCGAGTTCACTACAAGTCCCGTAGTCAGTATTATTGAATTGAAGGATTGTATTAAGGGTATATCAAGAAAATATTTTTTCGATGCGTTTACGAAATATTAAGCTTTAAAAAGGTTATGTTTGTTAGAGTTGCTATCTTCACTTCTATATCCCCGCTAAACAACTTTTTTTTTAATTTTTGGGGAAAATTCTAAATAATAATATTTATATCAAAACAGAAAGGAAAATTATCACAACTTCATAGGCTCCCCAACTACAGAGGTCCCCCCACTTATGCTCGCGGATAGATTGGCGTCCGTTGACCGTATTAAAATGCACGCCGCTATAATACCAGAATAAAACAAAGTTGTCAAGAAATTAAGAATCTATTTAAAGAACCTATCAGAGATAAATATTGTTTTATTTAAAAAAATAGATTCTTCAGATCAATTTTAATTGAATTTCATCAAATTTGGTTAAAATTTGATTATTACTATGATTTTTGTGGACCTCGATGACGTATATAGTGCGCGTCGTCCAACGAATATTCTAGAATCTGCTCCTAAGTACAAAAAGGTTAGAGACGGCTGCTCCACTAGTTTACGAGTAACAATTAGCAATCGTATGATATTGGGTCTATAAAAGTATGTGAAATGCATATTTGAGTACGGATACTGACTACGGAACCCTATACTGCACATGGTCTCCGACACGGGCTTGTCCGATGTTTTTTTCCAATGAAGATGCAAGAATGAATAATTATTACATAAAATGAGTACTTAATGTTATAATGAAAAATATTGTAAATTAATGCATCCATGAAAAACTTAATGTCCTGTGTTATACTCCGTATGTAAAATATTATATGCAATAATAATTCTCAACGAAACATATAAAGAAACAAATTTGGCAAGAAAATTTATGAAAATTTTTTAATAGTTTAACATGTCGACAGCCATTCTAATTTATAAATTTTATATATTTTACAATAATAATTGCTTGCCAAGATTATGTATTAAATATTAATAAATATTTATGTAAAAAATTGCTATAGTTAATTTTATCCTATGATTATCACTTTGCTTTATAGGAAAATATTCTTTAACATGCTTGAAGGAAGCAAATCTTGTAAATCATTTTTCTCCCATTTTAAATTGTCATATGGATTTAAACGTTTATAAATGTATACAATTTTGATGATAATACAACAATGACTTCATCTAGACGAATTGATGCTTGAATTCGGAATATTTGACTCAAAATAGTGAAAGCTATTTGGTAAATTACAAATTTAGTGAAAGTGTTGGTAAAATATGATACATTAAATTGGCTTCGTAGTATAAATTTTGTGGCAGCAATCATCAATTTGGAGCAATTAAATTTATATTTTACTGCAAATTTGGCGGAAACGTTGGTAAAATATGTGAATTAAATTTTTGTTTGCCTTAAAAATTAAAAAACATGAGTCAAAACATATGGAATTACAGTGAATTGTAGAAAATCGAAAAAGTACTCACAAACAAAATTTCCTTACTCTGAAATATATTTCCAAATTGAATAAAACATTGAAATTTCTTTTTCATGTCAATTTAATAAAAGATTTTCAAATTGTTAAAGAATTTGAATATAAAAAACTTTAGATAGAAAACTCCATCAAAATTTAACGGAGGAATGGTGTTCTGGTGTAATGTAAAAATTTCTTTTTTTCATGCTTAAGAATCAATATCGCTACGATTCTTTAAGCTTAGATTTATGAAAATTTTAATATTTTTTGTATCAAATAATAAGACATCTGGAAAAAAGTATTTTTTAACTTTTCGATTGATAAACAACAGCGTTATATCCCCTATTTATACGACTTCCAGTTTCATGACGTGTAACAAATAAAGCCTTTCATTTAAGGTTTTAAAAAAAGAAATCATCTTATAATCCTGGAAAGTGTCAAAGAATATTCTTCCTGATCTCTGAATTGAGCACACTAAAATCCTCCAGAATTGGGGGATACATCCAGAATTTAACTCTCCTGCTTAAAAATACGTTTTCCCCTCCAAAACTTCTATATTTTGTCAATTATCTGGTAAACGGTTGAATTTACAAAATTTTGAACCTTTTTCTAGGAAATTTATTTCTCTTTCCTTTAGTGACGCAAAAAGTTGATATTTTTTTAGATATTTAGGAAAACTCGAAGAATGGGATATACAATCCAAAGAGAAGACTCCCCCATAAAGAGGTTTTTCAGAATGTTCAATTAGAAAGCCCAATTGATATTTTTAGACAACTTTCAGAACTAAAAGTTTTTTTCTTTTGTTTTTACTTTTGTTTAAACAAATTTTGCTTAGCTACAATATCTGAATTGGGTTTATTAGTGGACGAGGATTTATAATCAAAATAAATCGTAAGAATCAAAATTAAGTCGAAAATTCACTTTCGGTGTAATAGATAGAGTTGAATTTTTTTGTTTTGACTATTATCTGCACGTAAGGGGAACTTACTTAAAAGTAGAAGGGAAACTTATTTAAACCATATTTTAATCATATGTTTAATACGTAGTATTAAATATATGTTTCCTCCCATTCATTTTGAAAATAGACTGATTCATTCGAACTGTGACGATATTCGAGGCTTCTTTACAAATTAATATACTTCTAGTAAGTAGTGTTTGATTTAAAACCATTTGTAAATAATAATTTTCCCAAGTATATATTATTATACAAAACTATATATTATGCTGTTGAATCTTGTTCAAAAAAAAAAGTAGCCGACGACGACGACTGACTCCTACTTTGTAAATGGACAAGACGACAGTGAATGGGACACGACATGCACAAAGTTATCGTCTACTTACTTCTCTTCTGAACATATTCCCTGAAGATAAATGGTGACATCACTTCCTTACATGCATTTAGTAAAGATATACATAAATATACACTTTATACCATCACTGTGTGTCCTTCTGTTTTGTGAAAAACATTATTTATTTAATCAACAACTGCAGAAAAAAAACAAAACAAATTAATGCATTTTTACTTGCAGGATAATGGAAAATTCTATTCACAAAAGTTAGCCTTGAATTTTCTAAATCAATGTTTTCGATAATAGGGAATATGCATGAAAATTTTTTTTCACTTGAATTGAAGCATGTTTACTTGACAAATATCAAGGTAAAATTACTTTTTAAATAACTTTAAAAACAAGCGAGATATGAATGATTGAAATTCCCGATTAGACAAAGAGGGTGATAGCCCTCTTGATATGTTATGTGACGTCATATTACACTTTCACCATTTAAAATACACGTAACACTCCGTTTTTAGTATTTTTGCAAGAAAGAGACAGATAATAATCTTTAAAAGCTTATAGCTTCCTTGATATTTGTCGGATTTTAATTTCGTTTTTAAATATTATTACAGTATTAACAGTATTTTCATATTCTGAAAATAAATGTGAAAAAAAATTTTCATGCATATTCCCTATTGTAATAAACTTTTATATTATTGAGTCAAAAATTCTTGTAATCAATGAAATATTATTGCTATCAACATTGGCCTTCTAAAATTAATAATTGTGATCCAAAATTTTTTTAAATCATATTTCCAAAGATTTTTCCAAAGTTTTAAATAGGTTTTGTATTCGGTATCGGAAATATCTTTAATTTTAAGAATGAAATACTACTATAAGTTGTAGCATAACCTAGCTAATCTATAATTATTTGCGACAATACCAAACCAATGTCAATTTCTATCATGGTTACGGAGAAATAAGTAGGAAAGAACAAGCTACTATGTAAATTAACACATCATTGGACTTTATTAATTAATATTAGTATGAAAAAACTCATCCGCCGGGTTTCGAATCCCAAAATATTTGCATACACCGTATTAACTGAAAATTAAAAATTTAGATTAAAAACACAAATATTTTTGTTTCTAAAAATATTTTCAATCTTTGAAATATAAGTAAGAAGCAAATTGTTCACCTCATTGTTGCTTTTTTTTCGAAAAGGATATTTTTATTGATTTTACAATTTTTATTTAGAAAACGTTATAAAAGTATTTTACTTGACAGCTGGCGTTATTTTTTCGTTTCCTTTCATAACAGTGGTATTATTTGTTTGTTTTTTTCGTATTACGTGTACTTTTGTAGAGTGCACAGATTTCGATACTTTATCCTTAAATCGCCAGCTTGGGCATAGTGATTTAAGTTTCAACCAAAAATCTATTGTATTCATAAATATAACTTTCCTAAATAGTCAATGTCATCTTTGCTCTGTTCGACTAAAAATATCTCCAAGAGATCGACGATGTGTAAATTTTGTGTACATATACATGTAGGTTTACCCTACAGGAATAGTACCAATACAGGAAAACTCAACCTTTAGAACCTTTAGCCAACAGTGGAAAAATATACCGAAGGGTTGTGAAGAGTAAAATTGTAAGAAAAACGCTTGTATATGTATATAATTATTCCCTGTAATGTAGACATTAAATTCGATGTGAAAAGTTTTCGGGATAATCCTTAATATAATAATTTCTCCTAAAAAAGTCGTGATATGGAGGAGAGGTTATTGACCCTAGTTTAAGAAAATGAATTTAAATTTAGTATGTATTAAATATTTTATCTTGGACGTAATTTTTCTTTGTTCGAAAACTCAGCTCAATAGCTCTTTTGAACCAAAAGAGCTATAGAGCTGAGCTTTATGAGCTCGTTTGGGTCATTTTTGACGTAATTTGCTGTATATATAATCCGCCAAGAAGTGATGACTGACCAAGGGTCGTGGTGACCCTTATAAGTAACGTTATGATTTATTTAATGAATGCATATTTGTGCATCATTTGGTTTTAACTTTAATTGAATCTTATATGGAAAATGGTGTAACGTATGTAAAATTATTTGCAAAAACCGCCTAGACATTACCAACTACTGAGAACGTCACCTGGTGGAAGTTTCAAAGTTTTCCTCAACACTTGCTTGCACCCGAGCAATGTGCACATCATTTCGAACTGCACGAGGTCTTTCAGCACGCGGAAGATCACAGGCAGCCCCATGTTGCCGAAAACGCTGAACTAATCGGTAAATTGTCGGAACATGAAAGAAATTTCGAAATGATCTTTATGTCTGAATAATCGAATGCTGACTTTCAAAATCAAATTGAACAACTTTGGTTCATTGTTCTGTGTCTTTCCATCATAAATTTCCCAAGTTTTTCTAAGTTAAGTCTGAAAAAAAAAGAAAAGAAAATACATAACCAAAAAATTTATACACTAATTTAATCATAACGTGACTTATGCGCCATTCTATACTTAGCCATGTCCCCTGAAAGCTATGCCCACTGTGAGCTATGATACATTACAATCAAAATCTTACTATATTTCACAATAACAAGCAAACGTACGATGAGTAAAGTAAACATTACTAAAGCTGGAATTACCTTGTGATATACATACATTCATCGTTAGCTCTCTACTTTCCATATAAACATCGGTGGTATTATGTACGTACTAAGAAATTGGGTTACATAATATTATTACTATGATGTTTGGATGATTTAAAGTAATGTTTAAAGAAAAATGAATCCCTTGTGAGCATTGAGCCGCCTTGTTAACCGCACATTTAGTTATTATAACTGGTGGTGTTTTTTTTTTCGAATTGTTTGTGTTATTATTATATCAGTTGCTTTTGAGGCACCTCGTTGGCCATAAAAATAAAATGGTTCAATACTTTCATTTTATATTATTATACTTTTATTTTCCGTAAAGTTTTATTTACTTCCTCGCACACCCACTATTATTTTTTCATATTTTCATAATTCAATAATTTTTTTTAAAAGTTTATTTTTCTTACATAAGAATTTGATCAAGTATATAATGAAGTAGTTGAACTATTGATCCATCAGTTTATTCTTTTGTTTAAGGGTCATCAAAATTGATTATTTGTTCCATTTTTTTATTTTAAACTTTTAATACCCGACGTATGTAATTTGTACAATTCAGTTTAGTATCGACTTTGTAACAGTTGAAAATATTGATCGCAGAAAATAATTCCCGGTATAGATGTTCATAAAATGATCTAATTACTCCATTTCCACCTGTCAGGTTATCCGTCTGTCTGTCTGTCTCTGCTGTAGACACGATAACTTGAACTCGAAAAGAGATAACAAACAGAAATTCTATGTTTGTATTCTAAAACTCAAAAGTGTATCTCCACGCCAAGGTGAGGGGGCTATTCATCGTTGAAAACTCAAAAATAGAAGAAAAACTCTAAAACAAAACATACGAGTGGATGAATGTTAAACACCGTGACAACTGGGAAAATATACTGCAGCAAAAACTCAGGAAAATAGTGTTTCGGATTGCATCCCTCCAAGTGGCTATCCCTCGATGTATTCAACTCGAGCAGGATACAACTTCGAAAGGTAACCGGATTCATCAATGGACATTATCACCTACGAAAGCATCTGCACACAATGGAACCCCATAACGGATCCATTATGTGCAGATTGTGTGGCGAGGGGAAGAAAACATCCAGCCACATCATCTTTTACTGCAAATCTCTCGGTTACAGCAGATAAAATTTATTCGGTGCATCTTACCCCAAATTTATGAACCTTCAAGAAAACCTGATAAGCAAGCTCCTGGCCATGAAGTAGAAGGGGGAGCTCAATGGGTGAAAAGGGCAAAATACAATACTTTTGAATACCCCAAGATATTTATCTATCTATCTATTAAGACTAAAAATGGTTTCCTTTTAGGAAATAAATGATATTTTTGCCACAATTTCAGTTCAAACTTCTGTAATTATCAGTATATACCGAGTATTTAAGGAATTAACTCAGTTAGTTGTTATTTTCATTTGTTATATGCTATGTTAACATATTATGACAAACAAACTAACTAATCGAAATAACTGATTCAAAATAGATGATTTTATAAATATTATCATTTGCATACCGAATTTTCATTATATTTTTCGATACATAGAAAACTAAAACCAGAATTATTGTTTGGATAATAAAATTGAATGTTTCCTAATAAATTGTATGAATGGCTTTTTTTTTCTTTTTTTTTTTTGTATTCAGTTCGATTCATTAAACTTAATTTTACAATTTTTATGGTAAAACATTACAATTGTTTCTTTACACTTCATAATTTTTTTATTAGCTTGTTACAAAATTTAAGTGGTAGAAATATGAACATTAAAGCTGTTTTTTTAAATATTATTTTCCGTACAATATTTGATTTTATTTTATAGTAGGTAGAGTAACAACAATTTCTTTGTATCGTTTTTTTTTTCAGGAAATTTAACATAAAATAATGTTGTTTAATATTCTTAATTAATTTTTAAAACTCTTCTTAAGGAGACTATAAACATATTTTACCAAGGACTTTGGATAATAGAAATATTTATTATCGATCTTTGTATATGGAAACGGTAGAACAAGTCTTTACGCATACAAGAATGAAGTTTTGCCCCTTTTCGATTTACCGGGATCTTTATAAGTCTTGATTTCATCAGTCCAAGAGGCCGTGCGGTCAAATGTAATCTGCTTGGAACTGGAAGGTTGCAGGTTCGAATACCAAAGGTAGAATTTTGTCAATTAAAAATTAATGGGGCGATTAATTGATTAATCTTTCACCGTATAGACAAGAATGAAGTAACCGCAATACTTGTGAAGCTTTTCTGCATCTTCCTGTCAAAGTCGAATGGAACCAAATCCTTGTCCTCCACCAACATCATTAATTTAAGTTTAAAAACCAAGGATGTGAAGGGCCTCTATTATAGTCTCAGAAGCGGAGGTATAACTCTATTACGTTGGTTTATTAATTACTAAGTGAGAAGTTTTAAAATTGTACATTTATATGAACCTTTTTCGATAGTCGCCTGAAAGGTAAGAGTTAGAGATTCTCAAAAAACCGAATAGATTCGGCAGAATTCAATTGTAAAAGTACAACTGTAGTTTTCGAAAAACTTTCGGCTTTCGATATGTTAGAGGTAAGGATGTGTGTGTTGGAAATCGGTTTGTACGTTAATTTGAATCAAAATTTTAACTTTACACTATTCTTCAAGCCAAACTTTTGCTCATATTTCGTTTGAATGTTTTAGCCCTTCTGATTTTTGAGGTATCATCAGTTAACCTACATCAGTTATAACAAAATAAGTTGTACACCGTTTTATATTTAATGTGATCATTTTTATATGAACATGGCAATAATGACACTCCAGTCTCCTTAAGTTTCTAGTGAATGAATTTTATTATTTTTTTTTTTTAGATTTTTATCCGTTATAAAACACTGTTGGCTTTATGCCTAAAGATTATCTATCTAAGAATCGCAACACAAACATAATGAAAAGTAAATAAAAACTATGAAGAAAATCTATAAAAATTTATAATTCAAATAAAATATAAAAACTATTTAAATTATTTCAAGTATGCGCATCAAATAAAAATAATTTTTACAAATAAACACAAGGTCCAAAATTTATTATCCACACTTACCTATACAGGAGAAGATTAGAAAAAAAAAACTACACGGTGTTTTATAATTTATGTCATTATTTTTTACAAATCGTAAAATTAGTCATTTTTCTAATGTAATATAATTAATCGTAAAGTATGTAAATAAAGGTAAAACACAAATATTTGTAAAATATATATATATCTCATTACTTCACACGACTTGCGTGTATCGCATAGAATCCAACTAATATTTACAAATTTAAAAGATGTTTGTAACCGCGTTTTCTTGAGGACGTTCGAAAGAGTACGTAAGAGGGTATCAAGCTACTGCGTTACAGATTTAATGTAAACGTTGAAACTAGATTTAAATATTCTATGGTTATTTAGTAAATAATAATACTCGTGAGTCGTGACTCGTAATGTTTCTTTTATTTTCAATAAAAATGTAAAATCCTGTGTTTTGCTTCTCTAAACATGATAAAACTAATTATCTTTGGCTCAAATAAATCCTTGTTTATTTAACAAAAATTTACATTGTTTTATAAAAACTTCTCTGCATTTTAAACTATGTTTTAAGAATGTTCAAAGTATGATTTTCAATATCGAAAAAATGCATTTGAACTTCTTTCGAACGTCCTTAAAATGGCTGAACTAATTTTGATGAGAATTTCACTGTGGTGGTTGAGAATTTCACCAAATAACATAATGGTTTTATAAATGACCTATCTTTCAAACGATGCAAGAGAGGGGTATAAATGTAAATCTCATTAAAACAAACAACTTTTGTTTCAATTATTTTTCCGTAGAATATCTAACAACTGTCACTGGAAAATCTTATTAAACTACAGGTAAGGGTAGCCGGCATCTTATATAATATAAAATACCTACCGAATAATTAAGTTATTCGGCCTTCGGCCTCGGAAAGGAAATGAAATACTTACTTAAACCAACCGTATAAAAGTAAAATTGATGAAAATAAATTTAATTATGCCAATATACAAGAGTAAAATTATTAATTTGCCCGACTGAATATGAATTTGACTTTTGAATAAAATCATTCATTTTAAAATGAATTCAACTAATTCGGCTTAAATTCAAAAAACTACCGTCCACTAAGTTGAAGAGTCAAACATAAAAAAGTAGGTATTATATCTATACAGGATGTCCCGCAACTCATGGACACAACTGAAGGTAAGGATAGAAAATTGAATTCTGAAACGAAAATTCCTTTACCATTTTTTAAATATACGTACAGGTAATTAGTTATTCATTAAAATAAGTAACCAATTAGAGGCGCCCAATAGCGTGTGTGAGTGAGTGTTTGTACGTATGTTAGTGGAGAATGCATGTACGTGTGTACGTGTGTGTGCGCAATTCTGATTGGTTACATATTTTAATTAATAACTAATTACCTGTACGTCTGATTAAAAAATGGTAAAGAACTTTTCGTCTCAGAATTCAATTTTCTATCGATACCTTCAGTTGTGTTCGTGACTTATGGGACAGTTAACACAAATTACAAATCTTGCCAGTGAGTTCACAAAAACCGTTCACAAAAACCCAAGCAAACTAGAGTCAGAGCAAAATCTTATCCATACATGGGTAAATATTCAGTAACTGTTTTTAAAATCGTTTTCCGCAATAAAATTACCACAATTAAATCAATTTAGAGTAATATGTGTGGAAGAGTTTGGAATACAATTAACAAATTGAGCACTTTAACAACTTGAAATTGAATCAACCTTTTAGTTAGAATTCCAAGTGAGTTGTCATACAACTCACTTTTCACCATTTATCGAAGCGATTCTTAAAGCTTAGAAATACAATAAAATACACACCACCCTGATATACTCGATTGATGGAATTCGAAAATGAGCCACAAAGTATAAATTAAAAACTTTGTGGAAACGTTGGTAATATAAGAAATTTACAAAAAAAATTTCATACAAATTTCGTGGAAGCTTTGAAAAATATAAAATATTATGGATACATTTCCAGACTTATTCCAAGTACAGTACCTAATATACCTTTAAAACAGTAACAAATTTCTCTATTTATCTCCTTCCCATTAAATGTGTGTCACTTGAAAGAAATGCGTAAATACTTGAAGCTCCAATTCGTTACAAATTTTTAAATCAACAACACATGAAAGTAGTTAATATTTAGAAAACACCTGTCAGGTTACAATTAAAATCGAATATGTGCCAACTAAAATATATGTCATATATACCTACATACAACATATATAAACATATCGAATTTATCTTATAATATAAATCATATAACTGAAAAATATTGGCTCTTATACATGAAAAGTAGTCCTCCGGTAGGTGGAAAATAATTTAATTAAAATCAAAAATATAGATTAATATGTCTTCGTAGTAACGAGATTATTTGTATTTGAGAACGTTGGATCGGTATTTATCAATTTTGTAATTTTAAGACAGTTCTAACGTTAAAGTAGATAAAATAGGTATCAAATCCTGGACCACTAATTTCATGCTAGCGTGACACCACGGATGATATAGATCATGGCCAATTTTTGGTTGTATAAGATCTAGTTTTTATCTGAAAAATGTGTCGCAATCTACTTGCACTATTTTTCCGAAAGTACATATGAAAATATACATATGCACAATATGGCTAATAATTTGATTTTAAGATTTTACTTTCGCGATTTTATTTGGGTCTGGGTTCCTAATCTATTAATAGCTCGCGAGAGTGCACCTCGTACTGAGTCATCCTGTATATCAACCTACGTCAAAAAACCACGTAATTATTCAACAGGCCAAAATTAATTCAAATTATCTACAGATAAAGATAGATTTAGAACTTATTTTATTGCCTTAACTATAATGGGAAGACTGAGTTTGCATGTCTCTAACCAAGGAATCGTAACTAGATTTATATCCTAGCAAAGATATTGATAATGAGTCCTCAGTATGGGCAGAACGTTGTTCAGTCTTCGTTAACTTTAAATATGAAAATGACGATTACACACAGGTATGTAGATCCGAAACAAGAATAAATATATTCGCTCCATTTGGTGATATATTGGGATATTTTTCTCGGTTGGCGTATTTCCAAAAATCTTTTTCAAATTTTCTGGCTTGTAAGATTAAATCAGTTTGTTAAATTTTATTTCATTTTTTGATGTCTTTTGCTCCATATAAAATATGTCTGAAATATTTTGGCTAATGCGTTTCACACTTAAATCTTTTTTAAAAGGGAAAGATATTCTTAGGAACTGCTTTTTAAAATTTTGAAACCTTACCTCAAATTCTTCAATTACATTTTGCCAACTCATCTCGAGCAATCGACCAAAATTAGCTTTGCGATCGACTTTGTTAACCATCCGTGGATATAGATGAATGAGTCAATATTTATTTTCAAATCATTGGCAGTATTTTGCTTTTGAAGTGTCCATTAACCTATTATTCCACATATAATTATTTGTGTATACATAAGCGTCACAAAACAATCCTAATGTTAATTTCCATCAAGGCTACGAAGACATAGTATAAAGCAACTATCGTATACAATATAGGCAAACATATCATTAAATTTTTAATTAACATTGATATTAAATAATATTTTTTTTAAATATTATAGTATTGTGACGCTTAAGTATACACAAATAATAATATGTGGAATAATATTGTTGACTTAAAAAGTAACACTGTCAATGATATGAAAATTCAAAAATATGATTAAAGAAGATATAGTATAAAAAAACTAACATATTCAATATGCACAAGCATGTCATTGAATTTTTAATTCATTAATTCGTTAATTAATTAATTAATTAACGAAGACATATGAAACAGATGAATAAAATATTTTTTCATATCGATATTAGTTAAATATTAAAAAACATGTTTGTCTATATAGTATACACTATTTCTTTGAAATATGTCCTCGTAGCCTTTATGAAAATTGACATTAGTATAGTATTGTGACTAATAACACACATAAGCATACACAAATAATAATATGTGAAATAAATTGGTGATTCACAATAACATTATTATTCAAAACTTCGATTTGAATACCATTTTATTGTTTTTCGATTGAAATTCAGTGCTTTCTCAATACATTCCAATTCTATCTCGGACATAGACTCGGCCAACTGCTGAACTATTTTTTACAAGCTTTTATTTAACTTGCAATGTATGTATGTATGTATGTATGTTCGGGTCAAATTTTTCATGCTGAATTAGAACCACTTCCTCTTATCCTACGGAGTTGAATTTATACATGTTGGTTCAGTTTCGATGGCAATGCATTTTTATGGTAAGCATGACAAGAATCGACAAGGGGAAAGGGGGGTTGAGGGGAAAACACAAAATTTGGTATATCTCTGTTAATATTGAAAAAATCGAACAACACAGAAAAAGTAAACCTGTAGAAAATTAGTTTTATTATAAAAAGCTTTATTGTAAAAATGTTTTTTTTTTAATAGAAACTTATTAAATTTTCCATTCATATTATTTTGTCCATTAAAATCCCTTGCTATGTGGATAATATATGCATACAAAGAAAATTAACAAAAACAACAATTTATGGCCTAGTTTTTCCATGGAGAAAAACGACACAACGGTTTAAATGAAAATGAATATATATACATACATTTGTTCAATGAAAAAGAAAAAAAAACTCAAAAGGCAACACAGTTGCGACTCGATCATTTCATTTGAGTAAAACAAAGATAGAAAACAGTATATATGGTGCGTCTATTCAAGCCGCGTAATTACTACGATGCGAGATTAATTAACATTTATCTTTTTTTTCTTAAAAAGAATAATAAAAAGAGTATAATTCTCTATGTTTTATTTTTTTTCATTGTCTTACACAGTAGTAGTAATACATGTTTATATTTATTTTGACTTTGTGTATAAGAGGGAAAATTCTTCGAAATTATAATATACTTGTGTAACATTTGTTTTCACAATAATTTTTTTCTTATAATTTTTCTTTTCCTTTATTTTATATTCTTTCTGTTTCTGTTAAATAGTTTTTAAGTTTTTATTTCTTGTTTGAACTTACGTATGTAAAAAATTGGATATTATATACTCAGGGTCTTATAAATAATAGAGGTCCAAAAGAATAATAATGTAAAATATACATAAAAAACTATTATACTCGCAAAACATTCAAAATACACGCTTTTTTTTGTATTCCTTCTGTTTCTGTTAAATAGTTTTTCAGTTTTTATTTCTTGTTTGAACTTACGAATGTCAAAAATGGGATATAATATACTCAGGGTCTTACAAATAATAGAGATCCAAAAGAATAATAATGTAAAATATACATAAAAAACTATTATACTCGCAAAACATTCAAAATACACGCTTTTTTTTGTATTCCTTCTGTTTCTGTTAAATAGTTTTTCAATTTTTATTTCTTGTTTGAACTTACGAATGTCAAAAATGGGATATAATATACTCAGGGTCTTACAAATAATAGAGATCCAAAAGAATAATAATGTAAAATATACATAAAAATCTATTGTAGTTTCAAAAAATCCAAAATACACGCTTTTATTAAGGATGTTTTAGCGTGAGACTAGATATTAGACAAAACATTTAATCTTTGTTGTTTGGCAAGTTCAGTCACGGTAAATGTTTCCACAAAAATTCAAAATATCTTATCGATTATTTGAAAAAGTTGGCCACGGTTACAAATCAAATTTTTTACAGAAAACGATATGACAAAATATAATTTTTATACTTAAACTTGTAGCATCTACGTGAATATTCCAGAATATTAGGAAGTTAAAAGCGTTGCATCTAAAATAAATAAGAAATTATATTTACTTAATTAATCGGCCCCCTTGCAACCGGATGTATGGAGGTTTGACAGAGAGATCTTCAGATTTCCCTCTCTTTTGTTATTTTCTTTGCTTTTGGCCATGCAATGTCTCTAGTTTTTAAAGAAGTTGTGATGTTGTCATCCCATTTGGACGTCCTTTGGAACGAGTTCCTTCTATTCGTGCTCCCATACCTGTCTGGATAACCATGTTTCAGGCATTCTGAAAAGGTGACCGAGTCACTGTATTTGGGTCTTATCAATTGCCTGAGCCAAGGGAGTCATCCCTAAGGTGTCTCTGATGGTATTGTTTCTGATACGATCTTTTCCGATGTTTTGTTCTACTCGTCTCAGGTCTCTCATTTTAGCTGCTTGTAGTCAGCCCTGGTGGTGAGAGTTTAAGGTCCAGGATAAACAGCTATAGGTAAGTGTAGGTATATAGGTATTTTTGTATAAAATGAGCTTCGTATTTTTGCCAATTTCTGCCTTGTTGATGAAGCTACGGCATAGTAAGAAATAAGGTCGTATAGCTGAAGTTATTTGTTGGTTGACTTCTGTATCTATTTGTTCCATCTTCACAAAGTGTTACCCTTAGGTATTTGAAAACTTGGATCTGTTCTCAGGTTTGATTATCAATCGTAGTGCTCGAAATTTTACTGCTAATCAAACCTTAAAACAGGTCGAAGTTTTCAAATACCAAAGAAATTGTAACAAGAATAAATATAACAGGAATAAGCAGTAAATGGATTCTCAGATGAGTGACATGCAATTAATTATACAATGCAGATCTGATATAAGTTTTCTATAAACTGATCATACATAATAAAATAGTCCACACAATATGATTTAAATAAAATAACAATTTGATATTTTTTAACCTAAATACATTTTACAAAATCTAATCAAATTTATTGATATGCATTGTTTCAATTGATGATATTGTCATGTAAGATTAAATAATGAAAATGGAAATTCACCCATCACCAGCAACAACAACAACAACAATCTACTAACCAAGTATCATATCCTATATTATATCTATCTGAAATCTAATGTACCAAAGTACTGTAGTACTATCTACAATTTCCCGTATCGAGCATATCGATTTTCATTATAAAATATTTGTTCTCGGAATAGTAGTAGTTTTTTTTTTCTATTTGTATAAACATTTAAGTAAATAGTTTACAGTTGAATTTTTATTCATTCTTTATTTAGGGTTCAAATGTCAAAAAACAAATGACAATATTTAGTTAAAAGTATACTATTAAAAGATGTCCCAGAATGGCATTTGATTTTTTAATAATACACATTTTTTGGTATATGCCATATATATACAAGGGTATCATTAAGTTTAGTCCCAACTTTGTAATGATTGATTGCAGCAAATATTAACCGCAGAAAAAAAATATTTTGGTATAGGTGTTCATAAAATGTACCTCTTTAGAGTAGTCCGTATGTCTGTTTGTCTGCCCGTTAACTCATAAATGATAAGGAATTACGAGCTGAAATAGAGCTCATAGAGCCAAAAAGTAACGTCAAGTTCTTGACGCGAAATCGGACCGTGCTTCAACCGTCTAGAAGGAAAATATCCATCTTTTAATTAAGTCCAAAATAGTTCTTTTTTCAAAAATAAACAAACTTTTGTTTAAACTCTTTTTCCATAAACTGATTAGATTCGCCGCAATTTCAAATTACTCTTCCCTGGTTTTGAAGCAATTCACTCAGTTAGTTAATTTTTTTTTTCAACTTTCAACCTAGAAAAGCATATTATCAATTGTCAAATAACAAACGTGAATTATTAATACAATAAATTTTCACCTCATGTGGGGTTACACTTTTACAATAGTTTGGTCAGATTATGAAGAATTCACACAGTTTTCAAGAAGTATTTTTAAATATGTTCACATATGAATTTTACTTTGAATTTAGAAGCAGTTTAACCACCGAAAATTCAAATTCGTCTTAAGACCACTGGTCAAAGCATCAGGGATGCCACTTATGTCTTCTTAATAATCACTTTTTGGTGACTTTCTACCCACTATCGTGATAAGCTCGAAAACTATGGGATCTTTATCTCAATCTTTGTAAAAAAAAAAAGAAAATCTCTACATTTGCATGATGTCATGGTTCAGGAGATATGCAGCGGTAATCCTTTCTGAAATCTCCGTAACAAAGTTTTTCCATATAAAAAAATTGTTTCAAAAACCGAGTGAAGTCAGCTTCAAGTCGATTGCAGCTCACAGTCTTTTCTCACCAAGATCTATTTTGTCGGTATTTACAGTAGACTATCAACCTGTTAAAAACAAATACTCATTTAAATAAATTTTCGAATTAATAAAATTACATCATTTAATATTAACAATTTTTCTTAATAAATTAAACATTAGTGATGCCGCAAAAGACGAGATTAGATGACGATAGTACACTCTTTCAATCTCTCTCTCTATAGATTTTTAATCTGTAAAAATGTACTATTCACACAACAGCAAATCATTTTGGTTGGTAATGATTTAGTTTTTTCTATAATATTTTAACTTGTATTTTTTGAAGAAAATCTACTAACTATAAAAACGACACGCGACAAAACTTTCACAAGTCAATACAATACAAAATACATGCTGCTCTCGTCGTGTCTCGCGGCATCACTAATTAACGTGTTGATTTAGAAAGTAAAAAAAAAAGTGTTTTTCTATACTGACATTGAGGATATTCAGGTAAATAAGCCTTATAACAATTGTTGCACGCTCCCTATAACTAAACACTCATTTTTTTTTCTCTCTATTTAATTATATTTTACACCTTGGAAATTTATATTTATTGATTTACCTTGGGAGAAATATACAATATTGTACACGTAACACACCTATGTTTTATTTAAAAACATTTTACTATAAATTATTACCTCTCTATTATACATATCGCGGTCTATCTATGAATATTTATAATTATTTTAATTGGTAATTAATTGAAAAAATTTGACATTTTTATGTCAGTCAAAGTGCATAGTTTATAACATTTTTTTGACATCAAATGCTTGATATGAAAAATCATATACATCTAGGGATGGGGATTGAACCCACGACCTCTGGCATTCTAGATCAATTCTCTACCAACTGAGCTACCTTACATGTTATGATAGTGCTATGCATATGATCTTTCACTATCATTTTTGATGCCATTGTATTATTAATTTTATTTATTTACTGTTAACATATTTTTTTAAATTGTTTTTTGTAAACTAGCGTCTATTTATTCTCATTGTTAGTATGGTTGCCTTTTGGTTATATTATACCAACGGCAGCCTCTAGCATTTACTTACTTTGACATTTAAGTAATATGTCTGAACATTGATAACATTTTTTTGACATCAAATGCTTGATATGAAAAATCATACACATCTAGGGATGGGGATCGAACCCACGACCTCTGGCATTCTAGACCAATGCTCTACCAACTAGTTTATAAACGATTTTTCCTCAAATGATTTGGAAGTTTTATAATGAAATGAAAAGAGGGCTTTAAATTTTGTGTTTTCCTTTTCCTCCTTACTACTCTTTCCTCTGGATGGATTTTGTCCATTCAAGAACGTTGAATGAAATATGAAAAGCATTTTTTGCGTCCGAAGTAAAATAGCGGTCGTAAAATGGTGGGCTTTAATTTGACTTTGAAGTTAATTTCAAGCTATTTTCGTAAAAAGAAACCATTATTTTTTTATGGACATATGACCAAGATCGATAGAAGACAAAATCTGTCAACAGAAAATCTAAGAATCTAAAAAGGAACGTTTTAATTTCTATTAACAAAAATAGTGGAGAAATCTTTGATGCCCTCTTTAGTAGAAATTACAGTATACACAAATAATAATATGTTAGAATAATAAGTTAATGTTGACTTCAAATTAATACTGTTAATGATAAGAAAAGATTGACTCATTTATCAGTATCATCCGTGCTGTAACAGTAGCATACTGGCCTAGAACTCCAGATGTCCAAGGTTCGATACCTATTGGATGAGTTAATTTTTTCATATCAATCTTTTATTAATAATAGAAATAATTTCTCTCTTAATATTCGTAAAATTTGCAAAGTTATGTAAATTTATTTTACTACAATTTTATCACCTATAGTGACATCTTCAACTCAATAAAAGTGGTCGAGTTTTTTGGTTAGGTTTTTATGAAAGTAAGCAATATAATGCGTTGAGATTACTAGTTAGTTATAGTTATTTAATTAATAATATCAGTTTAATTGTAATATTATTTTAATTGTCATTGTCAGCTTATTGTAAATATTTTTAATGATACTTGTCAGTTTAATTAATATTTCCAATCAGTTATTATTAATAATCGATTAATAATAACTGATTAAGTATAATGATTCGACATGGGCAATGTATTAAATAGTAGTATAATAATTTTATTAGAGTAAATGTTTGTAGTATTGGTAAAATAATATTGTATCATAGTTAATATTGTGTTTTAGAATCCTGATGAAATTCCAATAAATGAAAACGAAACGTTGTAATAATTTAATAAAAGTCTTTTTATTAAATGTCCAATTTCCTGCAAGTTGTTTTTACTTTTGACTTAGGTTGCGCAAACTCAGTTCGTTTATCAGAAAACTTATTATAATAAGAATATAAGAATCCGTATCCGATATATTTTCAGAATGTAACGAATCACTCATATAACTCTCGACTGATGTAGCACTCGCTTGATCGATGTACCACTGATTTCTATCCTACTGTATTGCACAGTGTCTAGGAGATATTCAGTAAAAAATGTGTCAGTAAATAAACAAAATTTATAAATACATACATTATGTGCTTAAGCGAAACAGACAGAAGTATGTCTATAACATAAGCAGTGTGACTACACTCTGCAGTAAATTTTTAACCCGACTTCAAAAAGGAGGATGGTTCTCAATTCGTCTGTATTATTTTTTTTTATGTGTGTCACCTCAGAACTCCGTCATTTATTAACCGATTTTGAATTTTTGTTTTTGTAGTTTTTTACTACTACGAGTATATCATTTACTAAACGTATGTTGCTTATTAATAGTGTTGGCCTTATTTAATATTATTTTAATAAATTATTTAAACAGAACTATAACTTCTTACGTGCGTACATAACTACATACACACTTTTTTCCGTATTGAGCAACTAGAGTCAAAAATATTGTTTACAAAATTTTAAATATTTACTTAATTTAATAATTTGTCTGCATCTCATTTGAAACTCAAAGAGTAAAACAATACCATAAATCATTTTTATGGTATTAAAAATATTATAGTTTTATAAAATTCATTTTTAATTATAACAAATAATAAAATAAATTCAACTTGAAGCATCACCCAAAAAGAAACTTTTAAATTTGGTGAAATTATTTTAATAATAAAGAAAAAAGTTCTCGAAGCACCACACACACACACATACCAACACATTGTCTACTTGCTCTCCCTTCCTCTCTCTCTCATACCTACAATATTCGTTCATCGTCTCATCTCAATTATAACGAGCTCTAACATAATAATAAATTTGTATGAAATGTCGTTAAAAACTCAACAAGGAAAATATTTTATAATTACATTAAAAAATATACAGGAGGGAGATGTACAATACTACCCTTCCCTTCGTTCCAGACCATCACACATACGTTGTACTCACATAGACACATACATAGTTTGTTACATTTTAATAATAATTCCAGAATGCATTTTCATT